>PVJA010049524.1:0-13704 GCA_004027025.1 Myocastor coypus
AAAAAAAAAAAAAAAAAAAAAAAAAAAAAAAAAAAAAAAAAAAAAAAAAAAAAAAAAAAAAAAAAAAAAAAAAAAAAAAAAAAAAAAAAAAAAAAAAAAAATGAGTGAATAAAGACACAAAGGTTCTGAAACAAGAAAAAATAAATAAATAAATAAATAAAATTCTAAAAAAAAAACCCAATAAAACAAAACAATAATTCTCCCCAGTGAAATCCCAAAGCTGGCCCAAAGCTTTGTGTTCAAAGCTTTTTGAACACAAAGCCCAAAGACAAACCCTTGCACATGTAGTAAGAGATCGTGACGAAGCTTGCAGTACTGTCTGCGAGGAGAGAAAGGCAGGAAAGGCAGGGGAGAGCTGCCGTCCATGCGCATCGGGACCCACACACTATATCCAAAATGTGCCCAGGAGCCAGTAGAAGGGCCAAGAAGGCTGGGGGCTGTGTGAACGAAAGGGATCAACCTAAGCTCTGGAGGCCCAGAGGGGTCCCTGGGTGTCACTTTCCCAGTCCCTGTGAGTGCCAGGCCTAGAGGAGGAGCAGGAGTGTCCTGACGAAGTTATGGGGTGGGGGTGCAGGGAGACTGGCTTTGCAGCCCCATTCCTGGGGCCAGGCAGAGTGTATTTGCCAGGTCCTCTCGGAGAGAGACCCTCATGGCTCAGGACTCCCTGGGGACTCAAGAAGCCAGAGAAATTCTGGCAGACATGAGCAACTCAGATGTCCTGTGTGTGGAGCCCATGGAGTGTTCCAGAAACTTGGGTGGAAAGCCAGGAAGTGAATGTGGCAAGCCCTCCCAGCAGCATGCCGTGGTGGACACCCCACATTGGATTCTCTCTGACAAGCATGGCACAGCACGCCAAGCTCCAGCCATGCTCTCAAAGCCCCACTTGGGAGGGTGAGACTCTGGGGCACCACCCAGACCTGGGCCACAACAGGCCACAAGCACCCTTATTCTAACAACACACTGTCCATGAGTGCAGGACTGGCAGGTGGATGGTGCCAGCCATGCCAGGAGGGCTGCGCACCATGCTTGCGTCTAGGACACCAGTGCCACCCTCTGCAAAGGTCCCTGGAAACAGGCCATGAGGCCACCGCTGGAGGACTGCTCAGCACAGGTGCCTTGGAGCACTGGCTTTACAGCACTGACGTGACAGGGCCTGGCTTGTGGGTTAAGCCACAGGTCAGAAGTGGGAATGAGGGCACCTGTGTTGGCAGAAAAAAGGTGCTTCTGGAATCCAGAGGGTAGAGGATGAAAGCCCCACTGCAGAGGTGGGCACCCTCTTCTGAGACCCTACTCTATGCAGGCCACAGCCACCACAGCATGGCAGAGCCAGACAGTGGGTCCCTACTGTGGAAAACAGCACCATGGGGGCTGCAGGGCACAGGCAGACCCCACTGGCATGGAGCTGGGTGTCTCCTTCCCAAGACTGGCATTTGTAATGCTGGAGGGTAAGGCGCAAGTCACGAGAGAAATGGCACTGCTAGTTCTGCACTTCTATGGCCCTGCGTGTCACATTCCCAGAATGCCAGGCAGGATGTACCTTCATACACTGTGGGACTTCCTTGGTGTGGCTATCGGGGCAGGTGACAGCCTGGGCTTGAGGACACCCAGAGCAGGGCAGAGAGGGACTAGAAGAGGGTGAGAGTAGACAGTGGGGTGAAATGCAGGGTGAGGGCTGTGTTCTGAACCCAGCTGAAGCACCCCATCCCGCAGGGCCTGCCCCTCCCCACACACTGCCTGCCCCACTAAAGTGCGGCAACAGCATTGGCACTTTGTCCAGACCCTCGGCGCTTTCTAGCAAGGGCGTCTGGGAGCGGAGCACATTGTTCCAGGGATCCTCCTTGCCTTTGCTGTTTCACTCAGCATTCTGTAAAACCAGGACCTTGGTCAGGACTAGGGGGTGGGGTATGGATAGGGATGAGGGGTGCTGCAGCCTGAGGTTGCCCCTTGCTCTGTAAGGAACCACAATAGACTCAGCCATGCACCAAGCTGTACTTGTATAGGTCATTCCAAGAGATTTCTTCTATGTTTCTGAGAAATTCATGCAACAACCCCAAGCAGCCCTGGATAGCGGCATGCATAACCAATACAGCGAAATATTACTTAGCCCTAAAGAGGAAGTAAATTCTAACACAGGCTCCAAAATGGGTGGGTCTTGAGCACTGTGCCAAGATAGGCCAGGCTAAAAGGTAAATGCCATATGGTGCCACTTACATGACAATCAGCAGTTTGAGTGGGCACCAGAAACAGACAATAGGATGGTGTTTGCCAGGCGGGGGGTGGGGAGGAAGCAGGGGATGAGGAATCGTGCTTTAGGGCCGGGCTTCCACGCCACAACACGAAGAGTCCCAGAGGTGGCTGTGGTGCCGGCTGCGTGTTACAGGGGGACTGCACACCACTGACTGAGCTCTGTGCTCTCGATGTGGTTAGGCCCGGGACCACTGTCAGGCAAAACTGTGTGTGGCAGGACGAGGGGCGATGGGAACCCGGCACTGCGAGGCCCTGGGTCGCAGCGTATCAACCACAGCTTGAGCCGGGCGTTTGGCCTGCAGACAGACGCTCACATCCGCGTTCACGGAGGGGGAGGAACCTTGCAAACCTCAGCCCAGGGCGCCAGACACCAAGGGTCCATACTATACAGTCCAACTCACAGCCCACAATAGGGAAACCCAGAGGCAGAAGGTGGGGCCTGGCCTGACATGGAGATACATCTGTAATCGCAGCACTCTGGGAAGCTGAGGCAGGAAGAGCGCAAGTTCAAGCCCAGCCAGGGCCATCTGCCGAGACTCTAGATTTAAAAATATTTTTAAAAGGGCTAGGGATGTAATCAGGGTAAAGGCTCTGGATTCAAACTCCAGGAACACAAGCGTACGCGCACACACGGAAACTACAGGAAGGGGAAGAATGGCTGACACCTGGGTGCTTGGACTTGACGCCCCTCAGCTGTTCAGTTAAAAGCGGGTACAAAGGTAATGTAGGCTATGTATATTCTGCAATGAGTTAAAAGGTGAAAACTACTCTAAAGGGACAGCCAGGACGGGTGGGCGCAGCGCCCCCGGGTGGGAGGCCGGCGGATGCGGGCGGTGCCGGCGGCGCAGGTGAATCCGTGCTGGAGCAGCTAGCTGACGGGGCCGTGGCCCGAGGGAACTCGCCCTCCTACTACACCAGCCTCAGCGGCTGGGCTCGGCTCCTACCTGGCTTCCAGATGGGGCGTTGGGGCAGAGGCGCTGTCGGTGCCACCCGGACGCTCCGCACGCGCGAGATCCTCTGAGACAACTCCGCGGAAAGCTCGAGTGCACCTGAGAGCGCTCGCCCCGCCCTTCGGTCTTCAGTCCCTCCCCTACAATCACTGGCCCCGCCCACCCCCATCCGCCATAGGCTCCGCCCCTCTTCGAACTCGCCCTCCCAGCCTCAAGGCCCGTCCGGCCCGCAGCCTGGCCGCGTGGGCGCAGGTGCTGCGCACGGCGGGTTACTTCAGCCCGCGCGGCGCCTACTGGCCGTTTCGTACTGGCTGCCGTGTGTGGCCCTGGGGCTGGCGCTGCTGCCCCGAGTGCTGCGTTCCCTGCCTGGGTCTCCCCTCCTAGATGCCAGCGTCCCGCGCCTGGGCCTCGCGCGTGCTCCCAGCCCCTACCTGTTACTGCTCTACCCTGCGGAACCCACGGATCCCACGGTCCCCGCGCCCGACGGCACGCTGCTGTGCACTCGCGGGTGGCTCTGTGCCCTGCCCATCCCTGGCCTTTGTCGCAGCCCAGTCACCCAGGTGGGAGCAACGGCCACCTGCTGGGGTCCAGCCTGGAGGAAAGGGTCCCTGCGACTGCTGGGAAGGTCTCAGGGCCACGGTTCTGAGCTTAGCCCTTCCAACTCCGCTGGCCTTTGCCCCACCGCCTACGTGCGCTGCTGGAGCAGGTTACCTGCTGTCGCCTGGGGCCTTGGAACAATCTGGACTCCGCCTCCACGCCCCACTGCCCACTCCCTACAGCTTCCACAATTTGGTCTTGAAGGGCAAGTTTTGGGCTATCCCAACTCCACAGTTTCTGAGCGGACTGGAAAAGGAAAGGGGAGGCCAGTCCAGAGCCGCTGTTGAGAGGGAGCCCTCGAGGCACGGCCCACTTGTTCCTGGAACCATTCTCCAGGTGTGGACAGGATGACTGGCCTAAGTACCTGGCCCTGTTGCAGAGCGGAAGTCCCTTGGCCAACTGGGGCAAAAGGGTAGTGAAGCCCTATGTAGAGAAAGGCAGGACCCGCAGGGCAGGACAGGCCCCCACCAGAAGTGGGGCTGCATCAAATACCTGGAAGACCCCCAAGTTGATACTCCCTAGGGGCTCAGCAGGGATTGCCCAAGCCTGTGAAAACCCCAGGATTGAAGTACACACCACTATTTCCCCTTCAAGAGCTCTGAGACCCCCGTATCTCTGGGTTGGTGAGGAGGGAGGAGGAGAGGGCTGGCCTCAGTGGTGTCCCCACAGTGGAATCTCGTGTGTGGTGACAGCTGGAAAGTCCCACTGCTGCGCACGGGCCACCTCCTGGGCTGGCTGCTAGGATCTGTGCTCCTGGGTGCACGCTGTGCTTGGTGAGTGGCTCTCTCAGCCCTGTGCCAGCCTCCTTCCTCAGGCATCCTCTGTAACTCTTGGCCAGCTGTGCCCACTGCTCATAGGTTTGGCCGACGGACTGTTTTTGTGGCTGTCCTGGTTCTGGCCACTGTCCTTGGTACTGGGGAGGCCCTGGCCACCACCTCAGGGTCTGGGGGAGGTTTGGACACTGTGATCTCTTGGCTTGGGCCATCCCTTCCACCTAGGCCTGGAGCTGTGTGATCCAGCACACCAACTGGCCTACTCCTCAGGTGCTGGCCTATGCTGGGTGCTGGGTGTGCTGCTGCTGCTGCCCAGGCTGGCTGTGCTGGCACAGGACTGGTACCTTCTGCAGGGACTGAGTGCCCTGGTGACTGGGCTTCTGCTGCTCTTTTGGGGGTGAGTGTGCTGAGAACCAGCCTGGGGCAATAGTGCACTTTAAACCTTAGCTGGCATGTGGCCAAGGAGAGGGTCATGGTATGTCGCTGTCCCTACCCTCTGGGTCTGGGAGGGTGCTGGCCTCTGCTGATCCCTGGGGAGGTGGAGAAGCCACTACACTCTCAAAACACCACAAGGGCCCAGCAGGATGGCTCAGTGGTCTAAAGAACCTGCTTAGGAAAGCTTCGGCAGCTGCAGGGACCAAGGTTCAATCCCTGGCACCACATGCTGCGCCAGCCCTGCCCTCAGGGCAGGCTGAGCCGGCCATAAAAATAAATAAACAAAAGTTCTGAAACAAGAAAAAAAAATATAAAATAAAATAAAATAAACTTGTGTGGTGCAGGAGAAATATTTTTTTAAAAAAAAAGCAGGCGGGGGGGACTGGGGAGACAGCTCAGTAGAATAAGCACTTGCCTGGCAAGCACAAGGGCCTCAGTTCAATCCCTGGTTCTGCAAAATAAATAAATAAATAAATAAAAACACCAGAGTTTCCCAGGTGTGTTCCCTGAGTCTCCCTGCTGGCTGCTGGCCACAGGGCAGGTGGCCTGGGCCAGGAGGACCCTGTGGCACTTTGCAGAAGCCAGTGGTGTGGGCCCCAAGCGTGGCTCCTTAGAGGACAGCTCCCTGGCTACAGATGAAATGCTCACTTGTGACAGAAGGGCAGGCCTAGAAAAACCCTGTGTCACATATGCCCCTGTCCTCACCACCACAGAGTTGGCAGAATTGGCCATAGGCAGCATCTAGCCTTGGTACCATCTGCCTTGGGCCTCCAGCACATCCACATCACCTGGAGAAACGTGCTCACCCTAGGCATCAGCTTGTGAGGAGGGGCAGGGTGGGGGCCTGGGGTCTGCCACTCAGGGTGGGGACATGTCCCTGAGTCCCACAGCAGCAGCTGCACCCATAGCAAGGTTTGTTTTCCAGGCTGGGTGGGGGCATCCAGGCCAGCTTCCTGCACAGCCTGGCTCTGCGTGAGACGTCCTTCTAGCTGCCCTACTTCCTAGAAGCCAGCCTGGAGGTTGTGGCCATCCTCTGCCTGCTTGTGACTGCCAATCGCTGGGGTCACTGCCTTGTCCTGCTGCTGGGGACCCTGGTCATAGGCCCGGAATCCCTGCTGCTGCTTGCTGGAACTCAGTGTGAGCTTAGGGCCCTGTGAGCAACACTGGGGGTTGCTGTTTGAGGGTCTAGGATCAGCCCCCAGCTCCCAGGATGTGGGGCCAGTGAGAAGCTGAGGGACCCAGACCAGTCTGCTGTTTTTTTCTTTCTTTCTTTCTTTTTCTGGGGGCCAGGGAGATAGCTCCGTGGCACAAGTGCCTTGCCTGGCAAGTGCAAGGTTATGAGTTCAAACACGGGTCCTGCCAAAAAACAAAATGAACAAAGATCTCCCCTCCTCTCTTTTTCTTTTTTCCCCCAGTCCTGGGGATCAAACTTGGGACCTTGTGCTTATGCCACTGAGCTATCTCCCTGGCCCCAGACTGCTGTTTTCTTCTCTCTGTCCTCTCAGGTACACTTGGGGAAGCTGAGGCCAACAGGTAAGGAGGGGCTGAGGATTTTCAGGGCAGGCTAAAGTGGTCAGAATTTTGAAAAGCTGGGCACGCTGCCCCACACCTGAGCTTGATGCAGGAGAATAGCAAAGCTGAGTCCAACCACACACTTTAGTGAAACCTCATCTCAAATTGGAAGAGTGGGCTGGTGTTCTCTGACAGCCCTCGGTTTAATCCCCGGTACTGCCAAACAAACGATACAAAGCAAGAAAAATACTGAAAATTTGAGAACAATTCTCAAAATTGCAAAGGAAGTAGGAGCAGCCCAGCTTGGTGTCTGCTGTCATCACATGGTGCTGGTCAGGAGGAAACTCAGCTGCCCAAGCAGGGAGGCGGCCTTATATGACCTGGCAGAAACCTGTGGCAACCTGGCTGTCCTGTCCTCTGTGCCAGACCTGCCGGGCTGGATCACACTGCCCCTGTCCATGCTGGGCCTCCTGGCCTCCCAGACCACATCAGTGCTCAGCAGCCTCTTTACAGCTGAGGTCTGCACCACAGTGACCAGGTGGGTGCTGAGTGCCCAGCACCACAAGAGAGGGCTGGGCAGCACCTCTGTCCTCCCTCACCTCGCTACACCCCTGGGACCTGTCCTGAGCGCAGAACCAGGGAAGTGACTTTCCAAGTTCCCAACAGCGGAACTCCTCTGGGGTTTCTTGGGGCCCTTTCCTGGTCCAGGTCCCACAAACTACATCTCCTCTCCCACAGAGGCACTGGGCTGGGTCTTGTGCTGGGTGCTGCGTCCCTGGGCTGGGCAGCTGCGCCCTCACGGAGATGGCAGGCCAGAGGGGCTTCTTCCTGCAGCACACGGTCTCGCCTCTCTGGCTCTCCTGGCCCTGCTCTGCATCCTGCTGCTGCCTGAGACCTGTGGCTGGGCCCTGCCAGAGTCACTGGAGGACACCAATCACCTGTGAACTCCCCTCTCCTGTGTGCCCATCAGTGCCAGGACCACCTTCCCCTTCTGCTGCCCTCCTGCTCACTTCTGGGTGGCCTCTAAGCCAAGCTGGGGCCCACTGAGCCCCAGATGTCTGGCCTGGAAAAACCACAGTGGACCGACTCCCCAGCCACCATCAGTGTGAGCTGGGCAGCATGGGGACAGCACCAAAGTGTCCGCAGCCAGGGTCTTCTCCTTGGGGGTCTCTTCTGGGCTACTTCAGCCAGTTGTGCAAGATAAAGGCAGGCCTAGAATCCTCTCTCTGGGCCTTTTTTGGCATTTACAGGCAGGCCTCCTGTGCTGTGTGTCCCCCCCCCTGCCATGTTCTTGCCTTGCTAAGCCTTACTCTTGGGGACAAGGACTGAGCCCTGCAGGTGGTCAGTGTGGACCTCAGCACATCAGGTAAACGCTCATTTTTTTTAATTCAGATACACACTTGAGGTCCCTGGTGTCATGCACAGGTATATCCACCAGGGGGCAGCAGAGACGGGCGTTTGCTCCACACCGGCTCTCGTCCCCTTCAGACCTGCCCCCGGGCTGGCCATAGCCTGCACCTGGGTCTCTAGGTGCCTAGGACAAGGTCTGCAGCTTTGTAGCTCTGTCCAGATAGTACATCCCACACCCCGGCCGCCTCACGGGTGTCCGTACAAGTCCGCCAGCCGGGCAAAGCGCGGGCCCCAGTCCTGGAGGTAGTCGTAGTCCTGGTCCTCGTCCCCCAGGCTGGACACAGGGGAGCTCAGAGTCCCAGCCATGGAGCCATCCCCCTCATAGTCATAGATGAGAGCCGTGTCATACGGTGGCACAGTGGGGTCGCTGTCGGCAGCCTGCAGGCCCTGTGGGCCCCAACTGAGATCAGTACTGTAGGCCCAAGGCAGGGCCGGTGTAGGCTGCACCAGAGGATGTTGTCCTTGAGGGAGCTGGCGACCATGGACACATGCAGCAGGGCTGGATATAGCCGGGGCTCCCCCCAGAACCCCATTGATGGCCTGGGCAGGAGCCAGAACCTGGCCTCCTAACAGGGCCAGTGGTACCTGGGGCCTGCGATGGAGGGGTGCGGGCCCAACCCTTTGGCCCACCAGGGTTCTGTCCCCAATCTAGAGGTCTTGCCAGTGGCCACTTCCACTCCCCACGCACAGACACACAGGTGCTGCACTCCACACACACAGCGTTTACAGGGGCCCCGCGCAGCAGGCCGTGCTCAGCCCCGGGGGTTCCCACCGCAGACCCCTCCTCCCAGCCTGTAGGTCTCAGCCCTGCCGGATGAGCCCAGAGGATTCGATGCCCTCTGCGGGCCCAGGAGCACCTACGTCGCGGATGAAGCTGGCGATGTCCGCTGGGCTAGCGGGCGGCGCCCGGGGTCCTTGAGGACGTCCACGGCCCTGAGGGGCCTCTCGGCGCAGGAATGGCTGGCCCAGAGTGAAGCTCGACGCTGCCAGCTCTGAGGGGTGACGCAGCTGGTTTAAATCGTAGGCGTCCTGCGGGCAGAGGTCACACCGGGTGGGCCCGGGGTCGGTGGGGGCTCCCCGCGCCCAGACGGCTGGAGACCCCATAAAGCAGCTCTCACCTGGAGAAGCCTAGCCCCGCGCCATCGCTCCGGTCCCCTTCCCTGACCTCACGTACCTGGTCCTCCTCCCCGCCGCCCTGCTCGTTGTAGTTGAGGATGTTGTCCCGAAGGTCGTCGTCGTGCAGGCGGCGCAGCAGACTCTTGTGTCGCGACCGCTGTCGGAACCGCGCTCTGAGCAGCACGAGCAGAACCAGCACTGGGGGAGGGGGCACAGGTGATGGGGTGGGGTGGGGCGGGACTTCATGGGGGCGAAGTATCCGCCCTATGGGATCGTGGGCGGTGCCCCTGGAGGAGGGCGGGACACTTACGCAGCAGCGCCGCGGCGCTCCCCAGCACCAGCGCCAGCGCCCCGAGGCCCACGCCGGCACCCCCGGCCCTGAGCGCAGCGGCCCCGGGCAAACAGGCGCCACCTGGCCCGCAGCGGCAGACGGTGACGTTTAGTGGTTGCTCGCGTTCCTGAGGCGGCTGCCCCGAGTCCTGGAGCAGCAGGCGGAGGCGGTGCAGGCCCTCGGGCAGTGTGTGCCGGGGCCGCAGGCGCGCATGGGTCCCTGCATAGAGGCCGCTGTCAGGGGGTCCCAATTTTGTTTCCCCGCCGGCCAGCTTGCTCGCCTGCGCTCCCGGGCTGGGTTGCACGCACCATTGACGTAGCTGAGACTCCAGTTGCGGCCCAGCCCCGGCTCGGCGGGGCTGAGGTGGAAGCGGAAGGGCGCCCCGTGAGGCGGCAGGTCCTGGTCGGTGGCGCCCAGGAGCAGCCCAGGGCCGCGGTCGGGCTCGCTGCACAGGCTGGGGGCCGGTGGCGGTGCCAGCGCTGGCGCATGGTCATTCACTTCCAGGATCTCCACGGACAGCGTGCCAGTGGCCGTGCGCGGTGGTGAGCCTGTGGGCCCAGGCGGCGTGTCCACTCCTGCCCTTTCCACTGCCCCAAAACCCCCAGGGTCGCCGGCCACTCACCATCGTCCAGCGCTAGGACGATGGCCCGGTACCAGCCATCCTTGAGGAAGGGGGAGGTGGGGCTCAGCACACGCTGCGTTTGGATCCGGCCAGTGGCTCCGTCCACCTGCAGCCAGTCCTCAGGATCGTAGTCCTTGGAGTAGCTGTTATGAGTATGGGGGAGCTCTGAGTCGCCGGGCCCCTCAGGGAGGGGCCAGGATGGACACACGCGACAGCACACAACTTCTACAGCACACATTCCTCATGCACATACCGCACATATGTGACACATGCCACATGGGTGCACTCAGGATGTAGCCCCCACACCTCCCAGGAGCCTCTGAGCCCCCATAGTCTGAGCTGGCCTTTGTCCTCCCACACAAGGACACTGAGGTTCAAAGCAGGGTGCTGACTGGCTTGGTCCAGACCCCTAGGCAGTGCTGGATATGAACTGGGTGCTATGGAGGTGGACACCGACCTGTGTACATGTGCACCTGGGGACACAGGTGGGGCACAGTCCTGTGCTCATCAGGACCTCTGCAGCTCTAGCCACAGCCAGGGTACCAGGTGCCCAGGGCTCACCTGACCCTCTGCAGCTGCTCCACATCAGGGTCTTGCGCAGAGAAGGTGGCCACGAAGGTCCCTGAGGGAGCCCCCTCTGCCAGGCTGGTTCTCAGCGGGTTCTTGGGGAATACAGGCGCCTCATTGATGTCTTGAACTCGGATGCTGAGCCTGGCCTGGCCCTGTTGGGTCCGAGGGGCAGCTGCCTGCAGCGGAGCCTCGTTCTGCACAGACACCCTGAGCTCATACTGTGCACAGCTCTCATAGTCCAGGGGCTGAGGAGGCAAAGCAGCACCACTCAGGACTCAGCCAGGCAAGTCTTGCTCCTCTAAGGCCCCCTCCCCTGCTGGCCCCCAGTGTCCTCCTCCAATTCCCCTCTCAGCCCTGACAAAAAAAATGCTGTGGGACTACGTCATCAAAGAACGATGCAAAGGTCAAGAGATGAATGCCTGACGCTCAAAGCGAGCCTGTGGAGTGGAGGATCGGGTTAATGTGTGACGCAGGCTGTGGTTCCAGTGGGTGGGGCTGGTGTCCCCCTGGGTGCTGCTATGTGGGCACCAAGCTGGGAGTCACCCTCACTGGGTGGGGCATCAATTGAGAAGATACCATGGGGAGGTTCTCAGCCTGCCTGGGACAGCAGAGAAATAAGCTTTGTGTGCAGCGACACACAGCAGGGTGCATGCATATGTGCTTCTTGGGTGTGCAGCAGGGTCTCACACACGGCTTGCACCCATGATGCCCCAGGGTGGCTCACCTTCACCACAGACAGCACACCCTCGTTGGTCCTGGGGTCTGTTCGGATGTTGAAGTGTCCACTGGGGTCACCCTCCAGGATGGTGAAGTTGGCCACCCAGTTAGGCGAGCCAGGCAGGTCCCTATCTTCCACCTCCAGCCGCCCCACGTCCACTCCACTGACGGCCTCTGTGGCCTCCATGGAGAACTGAGGGAGCCAGGTCTGGTCCAGGTCTGGTCCCTCCCAGGACAGGGAGGGAGCTCCACAGGGCGCCTGGCTGACCACCTTCCTCCCTCTAGTGCTGGCGCTCCTTCTGTGCCCAGAGGCAGCTGGCTGCCCCTCCCACCTACGGAGGCCCAGAGGCCACAGCCGCCCCTCCCCAGAGCCATGGGCCAGCACACCGGCACCTGCTACAGGACGCTCTCCTCCTGCCCAGCCGTCCACAGCACTCTTCCTCAGAATGCCCCACACCCCTGCCCACTGCCAGAGCCCAGGAGGGATGGGCAGCCCAGAATGGGGTGAGTAGGCATGGCACCTCATTCCTAGTGAACTCAGGGGCATTGTCATTGACGTCATCCACAGAGATGATGGCTGAGGCCGTGGCAGTGAGGCCTTCTCCAGACATGTCTGCCACCTGCAGTGTCAGGTTGTACACGGTGACCATCTGGGGACAGGATCAGAAGATGTGATGCCACTGTGGCTGGTGCTACACACCTGTCCTGGCACTCTGGGAGACCAAGGGAAGACGATCCCAAGTTCAAGCCCAGGCTGGGCAACTTAGCAAGATTCTCTTTCAAAATAAACAGGGTTGGCGATCCAGATCAGTATGAGGCTCTGGGGTCTAGTCCTAATACCACATAAAAGAAGGAGGAGAGGTGGGTGAGGCAAAGGCCCAAACTGGCCAGGCACTGAGGGTAGGGCACCCCAAGAGCATGACACCTCACACTGCCATCAGACCCTGTCCTGTAGGTGGGAGGAGGTCAGCTGTGGTGCTGGACATGGGCTCCGAGGGACCTCAACATGAAGTGCCAGCTCAGGGAGTCCCAGGGCAAGGCTGACAGGACCAGAGGCAGAGCGCAGTGGGCTGGGCTGAGGGGAGGGAGGCTTTGCTGCTCCGCCTGCCTCACCTTGCAGGCCTGAGCTGTCAGCGCCAGGCCAAGGAAGCTTCCTTGGGGGCCCTGGGGATGCACCCAGGGCCTCTGCCACAGCCATGTTTTTTATTCTGAGATAGGGACCACAAAATTGCCGGGCACCCCTCTGCTGGCCACCCTTACCTCACGGTCTAGACCCACATGCACAGTGCGGATCTCCCCGGTGCGCTCGTGGATGCTGAAGAGCTCGGGGCTGCCCTGCTCCAGGATGGAGTATCGGAGTACCGCGTTGTCCGTATCAGGGTCGTCAGCGTCAGTGGCCTCGGCCCTGGTCACATAGGTGCCTGGGGAGGACGGGGGTGTGGGGCATGGCAGGCACGCTGTGGGTGCAGCATCCTGGGCCTGGCTTGGAGTGGCGGTGTCAGATGGTGCCCTGCCACGTGCAGCCTGGCAGCCGTAACGTCAGGTTGGACCCTGTCAGGAGCCAACAGCCCTCCCATCTCAGGAGAACAAGCTGCAGGCCTGTGAGGCCTGGCTCCAGCTGCAGTCGGGGAGCAGAGGAGAGCTGGGACACTGAGAAGGGGAGGAGCCCCCAGGTCTCAAGGGATCTCAAGGGGTGACTGTGCTGGCATGGTTGGATAGCAACCAGGCCCTCCAGAGGCTGCAGTCAAGCCGAGACCCCCACCTGCACCAGGTCCTTGGGGCCTAGCTGACAGCGTTGTCTGGGAGACCTGTCTGCGCACCTCAGGCTGGACTGGCTCCAGGCAAGATGGCTGCACCCACAGTGTAACCAGATCCTGTGGGGTATACTGGGCCACTGACAGGCCCATGCACGAGCCAGGCCCAGTGGAGAAGGGCTGGCATGCAGGACAGATGGGAAATTCTGGCTTGTTTCTTATTTTTATCTTTTATTTTTTGTTTGCTTTTTGAGATGGTCTCACTATGTAGTTGAGGCTGTCCTTGAACTCACTGTGTAGCCCAGACCGGTCTCTGACTCAGCGGTCCTCCTGCTGCAGCCTCCTGAGTACGGCACCATGCCCAGCACATGAGGTTTCTGGAGAGCCACTAGGACTCTGAAATGGAGCCAAGGCTGGTTTGGGTGGCACATGCCTGTAATCCCAGCTTTTGGGAGGCTGAGGCAAGAGGATCACAGTGAATCTGAGGCCAGCCTGGACTACAAAGTGAGTTCAAGTTCAGCCTGCATCGCAGAGTGAACTGTCTCAAAAAGAGAAGGGAGGGAGGGAAGAAAGCACAGAGGGATGGAAGGAAGCAAGGAAGGAAGGGAGGGAGGGAGGGAAGGAGGGGAGGGAGAGGAGGGGAGGGAGAGGAGGGAAGGGAGGGAGGAAA
>PVJA010049525.1:0-13768 GCA_004027025.1 Myocastor coypus
TTTTTTTTTTTTTTTTTTTTTTTAAAGGAAGCAGATACATTATTTTATTTTATTTATTCATTTTCTTGTTTCAGAACATTTGTTTATTCACTCATTTTTATGGCCGGCTCAGCCTGCCCTGAGGGCAGCACTGGCACAGCATGTGGTGCCGGGGATCGAACCGCGGTCCCTGAAGCCGCCCAAGCTTTCCCAAGCAGGTGCTTTAGACCGCTGAGCCATCCCGCCGGGCCCCTAAACTAGAATCTTGATGTTAATTTTTAATTAATGTTTAGCCGAACACTATGCATCTAAAGGTTAAGAATTACTTTGATTTCCAGAAAACTTACAACAGTGTACTCCGGATTTTTTTTTTTTAATGAAAAAATAAAATAAAATTTCTTGATAAAATAATAAGAGCTTGGCCAGGTGTAGTAGCACACACCTGTAATCCCAGTTCTTGGGAGGCTGAAGCAGGAGGACTGATGTGAGTTGAGACCAGCCTGGGCTCCAAAAATGAGTGCAAGGCCAGCCTCAACTGCATAGAAAGACCATAAATAAATAAATAAATAAATAAATGAATGAATGAATGAATGAATGCTCCTGGTAGTGCATCTGCAAGCATGGTGAACCTTCCCAAACCCCAGCAAACTTTCTATAAGAACTATGTCAAGCACCAACTCCCCAAAGTGACACAGTATAGGAAAGGCAAGGATTCCCTGTATGCCCACGTAAAGCACCATTATGATGGGAAACAGAGTGGCTGTGGTGGACAGACCAAGCCGATTTTCCGGAAGAAAGCCAGAAAGATTGTCCTGAGGCTTCAGTGTGTGGAGCCCAGCTGCAGATATAAGAGAATGCTGGCTATTAAGAGATGCAAGCATTTTGAACTGGAAAGAGATAAGAAAAGAAAGGGCCAAGTGATCCAGTTTTAACTTTTCATGTTTTGTTTTATTTTCAAGACAATAGAATCTTGCTGTGTTCAAAAAAATAATAAGAGAATAACAATAGTTAACACAGGCATAGTAGCGAATGCCTGTAATTCCAAGCATTCAAGAAGCTGAGGCAGGAGAATCACTGAAACTTCAAGGCAAGGCAGGGCTACACAATGAGTTCAAGGCTAGCCTAAAGTGAATAGAGAGACCATGTCTCCAGTCTGTAATCTCAGCACACATGTAATCCCAGCACTCTGAAGGCTGAGGCAGGATGATCATTGTGAGTTTGAAACCAACCTAGGCTACAAAGTAAGTTCAAGGCTGACCTGCACTGTATAGAAAGACCTGCCCCCCCCCCAAAAAAAGACCAGAAAAAAAAGAAAACAAGAAAAGAAAAAGAAATATATATATATATAGTGTATCATAATCTTTAAATTATTTACTCAGAATATAACACAGATAAAAAAGACTGTCACAAAGAAGAAACAGATAACTCAAGTTCAGTGTACTATATTCCTGTGATTCTTGTTGCTCATTTTAAATTAGCATATTATAATAAATATTATTTATTCAAAATATAGAAAAATTATTTAAATAGAAATACAAGATCTCCATAGAGATACAATTTGGACCATAGGTGTAGTTGATCTAGTTTTGTCTCAGTAGGTATGTGGGAATTTAAAAAATTTGAAAAATATTTTGCTTTTTTTTTTCTTTTTACAGCATTTTTTCTTCATTGATGTTATGTTTGCTTGCTCCAGTCCCCAAAGCTCAGTTGCTGTCTACCATACAAGGCTTCTGTATTTTTACAATAGTCTGAAACTCTCTGTCCCTGCTGTCTCACGTGTGTACATGCACATGGAGCATATCCCCTTAACATGTGGATATATACATATGTGATGAGTGGTCTTAGGATTGTTTTACAAATTGTGATCTCATATGTAGTGTTGCCTTTTTTTCAGCCATTCAGAAGTTACTTCAGTCATGGGATGATCTCCAGCCATATTACTGAAAACAGGTGAGGCTCCTATGGAGAAAGAGTGAAAGAAAAGGTAATGGAGAAAGCAGGCTGACAGGGGAGATGGATGTGGGAACCATCCAAGTGCAGAAGCTTGAGTCAAAAGTATGTAGTTATGTATTAATGTCAGTCCTCAAAGAATAAAAATGCATACTCTGTAAATTTTTTTCACTGCTTCTTTATTTTTGTATTTGTTGTATTTTTCTCTAGTCTTACATTAAAGTGGTTTTTGTTTGTTTTTTTGTTTGTTTTTTGCTTTTTGAGACAGGGTCTCACTGTGCAGTTCAGGCTGGCCTTGAGCTCACTTTTGTAGCCCAGGCTGGTCTCGAACTCACAATGATCCTCCTGCCTCAGCCGTCCAAGTGCTGGGATTACAGGTGTGAGCCACCACGCCTGGCAAAAGTGGTTTTTTAAATGTTATAGCCATTCATGCCTGTAATCCCAGCACTTGGAAGGCTGAGGCAGGATGATTGCTTCAACTTCAAGGTCAGCCTTGGCTACAAAGTAGCTCAAGGCTAGCCTGAATTGCATAGTCAAACCCTGTCTCAAAAAGACAAAAACAAAAACAAAAAAATAGGGCCGGGGAGATAGCTAAGCAGAATAAGTGCCTGCCTGGAAGCACAGGGTTCCTTAGTTCAATCCCTAGTACCACCAGAAAAAAAAAAAAAAAAAAAAAAAAAAAAAAAAAAAAAGGGCCGGGGAGAATGCTACAAAAAAAAAGTGCCTGCCTGGAAGCAAAGGGTTCTTTAGTTCAACCCCAAGAACCACCAAAAAAAAAAAAAAAAAAAAAAAGAAAGAAAAAATATATATATATCCACCAAAATGTAAGGAAGGAATATTTATTCCATCCTCAGCTCAGGGAAACAAGGAAACAGAGTACCCAGGAAAGGCTTGTGGGAGAATTAGAAGGATCCTGGAGCTTTGTGCATTGGCGGCATCAGAAGTGATGAATTTATCTGAGGGACAGTTATTGCAAAGAAGGACCCCTCAGTAAAGGCTCAGTCTCCCAAAGAAAATGGGAGTAGCACCAGGCATGGTGGCACATACCTGTGGTGCCAGTACTTGGAGGGCTAAGCAGGATTCTTTCTACAAGTTCAAGGCCAGCCCAGGCTACACAGTAAATTCAAGGCCAACCTCAACTACATAGCAAAACCCTGTCTAAGATAAATATATTTCTTGCAGGGATTAACGTTTAGTCTGACACTTTGCATCCACAGATGAGAATTACTTTTTTGGTTTCCTGAAAATTTGCATTAGTGTTTCATGAACTATGTATCATGCTGAGTATGGTAAGGTGTACCTATAATCCCAGCACTGTGAATTTGAGGCCATCTTGGGCTACATAATGAAATGAGTTCAGGGTCAGCCTAAATTACAAAGAAAGGCCTTGTCTAAATAAATAAATAAATAAATAAAAAGAAGAGGAAAAAGGGAGAAAAGAAAAGATGAGAAGGGGGAGCAGGAAGAAAACAGTAAAAAATTCAAAAGTGATTCCTTCTACATTCTTTATTTTTTATATTTTTTGGGGAAGGGTCTACAGGGTATTCAGGGTCTCACTGCTAGATGGACTCATAGTGATCCACCTATTTACAGCCTTCCAAGAGCTGGGATTACAGGGGCGCATCACCACACCCAATCTCAGTTGCTCTCTGGATCCCCAGGCCTGCTGTACCATACCCCACACACACACTAAGAGGCAATTGTCATGGAATTTTAGTGTGGTTGGAGCAGTAAAATATTAATCAACAATCATACAGAGAAATATATTTACAGAGGAGCAAGAGATAAAGGGAAGGGGAGGGGAAGAGAAAGGGGACATAAAAGGAATTAAGATATGTTATATACATGTACCAACTCCTAACAAGGAATGTAAACATGTACTGCACAAATACAGTAACTTAAAAATGGAAAAAATAAACACTGGAGAAAAAATAGAAATCATTGCAAAATCTGGGCATTGAAAGAGAAAAAAACATGTAGCACTGGGGAATTAAGAGAGCCTGGCCTCCTCTCAGGGAACCATGTGCCATGAGTAGAGATGATTGGGAAAAGGAAGCATGGCAGGGTCCTGAGATGAGAGAACATAAGGGATAGAGAAGATGATTCAGGTTGCAGTGTGGTAGCTGAGGAAGAGTGACAGTCCACAGAGCTAAAGAAGCTAAGCAAGTGTACATGTTCTTATTGGCCATATGCAAGCTTCTTTTCCTGAGACTAGTATAATGAGAGTAAATGTTTAGCATGTTTTAAAAAGTATTGTTGGGGTCGGGAAGATAGCTCCATGGCACAAGGGCAAAATCGTGAGTTTGAACCGTGGTCCTATCAAAAAAAAAAAAAAAAAAAAAAAGTATTGTTGTTAGAGAGCTAGTGAGATAGCTTAGTGGTCTACAGCACCTGCTTGAGCAAGCTTAGGCAGGTGCAGGGAACTGCAGTTTGATCCCTGGTACCATATGCCATGCCAGCCCTGCCTTCATAGTAGACTAAGCTGGCAAAAAAAAAAAAAAAAATTGCTTTTGAAAAATACATTATAAAGATTGAAGCCAAGCGTGGTGGCACACACCTGTAATCCTAGCACTCAGGAGGCTGAGGCAGGAGGATCAGTGAGAGTTCGAGACCAGCCTGGGCTACAAAACTGAGCTCAAGGCCAGCCTGAACTGTACAGCGAGACCCTGTCTCAAAAAGAAAAGAAAAAAAAAAATACATTATAAAGATTGAGTAAATACAGGAAATCTTATACATATTCAGGGAGGAAAGGATAACAGCAGAAATCATGGTTGTGGCCATGTGGTTGGAGAGAAATGGATAAATAGGAAAGATTTTCAAGGGGTAGGGCAAAAAAGCAAAAGTCCATGCACTCATCTGGTGACTTTTCCAATAGCTCTTTGAATGAAATGACTAAGGAAGGCTGCTCAGATTAGGCTGAGCTGGAAGCAGATAATGGGAGAAAGGTAGAGTCCAACCCAGAAAGGGGAAGGCAGTGCCAAGAGGCACACAAGGGTGATGATGAGACCATGTGCAACCTCCTCTCCCCTCCCTCCTGAAAGTTAACTCAGGAACTGGGAACTGCAGTTGTCTGTCTAGTTTGCCTCTCACAGCTGCTGTCATACTTTAAAGCCTATGTTCCCTTTAAAATGCCATATTGGGGCCTAGCGGGATGGCTCAGTGGTCTAAAGCCCCTGCTTGGGAAAGCTTGGGTGGCTTCAGGGACCGCGGTTCGATCCCCGGCACCACATGCTGCGCCAGCCCTGCCCTTGGGGTGGGCTGAGCCAGCCATAAAAATGAGTGAATAAACAAAGGTTCTGAAACAAGAATAAAAATTAAAAAATAAATAAATAAATAAATAAATAATAAAATGCTATATTTAGAACTAAGGTTTTGTTCCATCCCTACATCATGGACAGCAAATTTATGAGACTGATTTCTTCTTTTTCTTTAATTTCTTTTTTAATGTTTTATTTGGTACAGGGCCTTGCTATGTAGCTCAGACCTGTAGTGATGCTCTTGTCTCAGCCTCCCCAGTACTGGGATTATAGGCGTGTACCCCCACACCCAATTTGGGTAGCCAGCTCAGTGCAGGACCGGCATGGCATGGGTACCAGGGATTCAACCGGGGTTGTTATGCTTGTCAGGAAGGTACTTAGACTGCTGAGCTATTTTCCCAGCCGAAGGCACTGATTTCTTAAACAGGAGGACAGGCTTAAAAATATAAACGTAGCATGAGTAGTTACATAACAAAAGAACTGGTTCTTATGGGTCACTGGGAAAAGTCAGGGTCATCAGACATCTCATTCCAGTCTGCCTGGAACTTCAGATAGACTGCTTTGCTTATGCTACAAGACATCAACCTGAGAAGCCCTGGAACTTACTCAGGTCTAATGAATTTGCCCTGGCTAGGAGTCTCCTCTAATCACGCTGTTTTTTGACTTGCCATTCCAGCCCTAATCGACAGCCATTTGTTCTCTTTGGTAATCACTCCACTCGAGATAACCTGAATGCTGGCAATTTTAACTTCCCTTCTGAAGGTCACCTGGTACGCAGCACTGGCCCTGGTGGGAGCTTTGCCAAACACATGGTGAGTGGCTGAACTACTTATTACTTAATTAGCTTTATTGCCAAACTTCAGAGAAAAGACTGCTGGGCAAAAGGAACCTTTTCTACTTAGTATCTTGATTTAACCTTGAATGTGAAGTTGGTTTAGGGTAAAAATTATTAGAAACTGTTAAAAGTACTGGGTATGATTTGAAAACACTTAATTTAAAAATAGTTAAAGGAAGTTTAAACCATATGCTTTTACATATTCATTTTAAGTCTAATTTCATTATGTCCTATTACATTTAAGGATATAAACCAGCTATGGTGGCACACACTTATAATCAGAGCACTCAGGCAGCTCAGACAAAAGAATCACTGTGAGCTTAAGGCTAGTGTGGGCTATAAAGTTAAGTTCAAGGCCAGCCAGAACTACATAGTGAAAACCTCAGAAAGACCCCTCTCCCTCACCAAAAAAATATATATGATGTATACCTTCATGATCATTATTCTTTTATTGGGAATGCCAGGAGGGAAACCTTTGCTTTCTTTGCTTTGATTATATTGTCTTTTGCAGTCTTCTTCTTCCTTCTTTCTTCTTTCTTCTTTCTTCTTCTTCTTTCTTCCTGTTCCCCTTCCCTTTCTTCTTCCCCTTCTACTTCCCCTTCTTCTTCCTCTTCTCCTTCCTCTTCTCCTTCTCCTTTTTTCCTCTTTCTTCTTTCTTCCTTCCTGAGACACAGTTTACCTATGTAAGCTGCCCTTTCTCTATGTAGGTTAGGCTGACCTGGAAATTATGGTGATCCTCCAGCCTCAGCTTCCAGAATTTTGGCATTATGGGCATGTACCACCACACCCAACTATCTTTTACATTCTTTAAAGAAAACATTAGACTACATATAGCATTGTAATGATTGTAAAAAAGATCAAAATGTTCCAAGCAATAAGGAAAGCTAACATGGTAGGTACTATTATTTTCCATTTGAATTTGAAGAACATATGACCCAAGTAGGTGTAGCTTAGACTTTCTGGGGTGTACCTAGTATACACAGCTCCCAGAAGGAGTGGCTATCACTATCTTGCAGTGAAGAGGGGACTCAGACCCTATTATAGTTACCCAGACATTCTTAAAGTACGTAGAAAATGCTACATGAAACCACTGGGTTACAGGTGAAATTAAACAAAAAATTAAACAATATTTGCAATTTAATGAAAATTCCAACATAACCTACTAGAATTTATGGGATGCCATGAAAGCAGTTCTTAGAGGGAAATTTATAGCTCTGAACACACACATTAAGAAAACAGGAGCAAATAAGATAGTCTCATACAGCACCTAGACTGACTAGAAAAAAGAAGAGCCAATGAAACCCAAAGCCCCAAGACGCGAGGAAATTATAAAGATTAGAGCAGAAATTAACTCAGTTGAAACAAAGAAAACAATACAAAGAATTAATAAATCAAAAAGCTGGTTCTTTGAAAGATTAAATAAAATTGATAAGCACCTAGCTAACCTCATCAAAAAGAGGAAAGGACTCAAATTCAAGCAATAAGGAATGAAAAAAGTGAAATTGCTACAGACTCAGCAGAGATTCAGAGGATCATTAATAGCTACTTTGAGAATCTTTACTCTCACAGAACTGAAGCCACAGATGAAATGGACAGATTCCTAGAAAGGTACAAACTACCAAAACTGAATCAAGAAGATATAAGAACTCTCAATAACCCAACAACCTTCAATGAAATACAAAATGTAATAAAAAGTCTACCAACAAAGAAAAATCCAGGTCCTAATGGATTCACAGCTGAATTCTACAAGAAATTTACAGAAGACATAATCCCAATACTCCTCAAACTCTTCAATGAAATTGAAAAAGAAACAATCCTTCCAAAATCATTCCTAGAGGCAAGTATTATACTGATAGCAAAACCAGAGAGAGATGCAACTAAAAAATAGAACTACAGGCCAATTTCTCTCATGAACATAGATGCAAGAATCCTCAATAAAATCCTCACCAATGGAATGCAGCAAATCATGAAGAAGTTATACACCATGACCAGGTAGGATTCATCCCAGAGATGCAAGGATGGTTTAATATATGCAAATCTATAAATATAATACACTATATGGTAGAGTCACAGCCAAAGACCACATGATCGTCTCAATTGATGCAGAAAAGGTTTTTACAAAGTAACACTCATTCATGTTGAAAGTACTACAGAAAATCAGAATAGACTGCCTCTACCTCAATCTGATAAAAGCCATCTATGTCAATCCAACAGCTAACATAATTCTAAATGGGGAAAAGCTGAAGTCTTTTACTCTCAGATCTGGTACAAGACAAGGATGTCCTCTATCGCCACTCCTATTCAGTATAGTTCTGGACTCATTAGCTATAACCATTAGATAAGAGAGAGAAATAAAAGGAATAAGAAGAAGTTAACCTATCAGGGCAGGGGAGATAGCTCAGTAGAGTAAGCTCTTGCTAGGGAAGCACAGCGTCCTAAGTTCAATCCCTGATCCCGCAAAAAAAAAAAAAAAAAAAAAAAAAAAAAAAAAAAAGAAAAAAAAGCTAACCTATCATTATTTGCAGATGACATGGGTCTTCTACTTGGAAGACCCAAAAAACTCCACCAAGAAGCTACTAGAATTTATATGCAAATTCAGTAGCATAGCAGGATACAAACTCAACACACAAAAGTCAGTAGCATTCCTCTACACAGATAACAAACACACTGAGAGAGAAATTAGAGAAATAATACCTTTTATAACAGCATTGAAAAAAATTAAATACTTAGGAATTAACCTAACTAAAGAAGTAAAAGAGCTTTTCAATGAAAACTTCAGTGCTCTGAAAAAAGAGATCATAGAGGATTTCAGAAAATGGAAAGATATTCCCTGCTCCTGGATAAGAACCAAAATTGTGAAGATGGCCATACTCCCAAATTGTTATACAGATTTAATGAAATCCCTATCAAAATACCATCAACATAGCTCACAGACCTGGAGAAATCATTCCTAAAATTTATTTGGAACCAGAAAAGACCTAGAATTGCAAAGAAAATCCTGGGCAACAAAGATAAGGAAGGAGGTATTACAATTCCTGACCTAGAATTATACTACAGAGCTACCATGATAAAATCAGCATGGTATTGGCAAAAAAAAAAAAATAGACCTGAGTATCAGTGGAATAGATTAGAAGATGCAGAAGCAAATATAAACACTCTCAGCCACCTTGTTTCTGACAAAGGGGCCAAACATGTTTACTGGAAGAAAGATAGCCTCTTTAATAAATGGTGCTGGAAAAACTGGCTCTCCACATGTCAAATACTAAAACTTGACCCAGGTCTATCACCATGCACTAAACTAAAGTCAAAATGGATTAAGGATCTAAATATTAAAAGAGAAACACTAAATTTCCTAGAGGAGAAAGTCGGAGGAAATCTTGAAGACATAGGGGTAGGCAGAATTCATGGACAAAAGTCAAAATGCACGTGTAAAAAACTTGAAAGAATCAATAACCAGGACTTCTTCCAGCTGAAAGTTTTTGCATATCAAAAGAAATTACCAATAGAGTGAAAAAACAACCCACAAATTTTGAGATTTTAGCTGATAAGTCTTCAGACAAAGGTCTTCTATGTAGAGTTTATAAAGAACTAAAAACTATTAGGGTCCCAAAATTCAAAGACCCAATCCAGAAATGGGCATCTGAGATGAACACACACTTCTCAGATAAAGAAATTCAACAAGCTTATAAATACATGAAGAAATGATCCACATCGCTAGCCATTTGTGAAATGCAAGTCAAAACAACACTTAGATACCATCTCACCCCAAAAAGAATGGCTACCATAAAGAAATCAACCAACAACAAATGTTGGAGAGGCTGTGGGGAAAAAGGAACACTTCTCCACTGCTGGTGGGAATGCAGACTGGTGCAACCATTATGGAAAGCAATGTGGAGAATCCTTTAAAAGCTAGAACTGGAAGCCAGGCGTGGTGGTGCACACCTCTAATCCCAGCACTTGGGAGGCTGAGGCAGGAGGATTGGTGTGAGTTCGAGACCACCCTGGGCTACAAAAGTGAGCTCAAGGCCAGCCTGAAATGCATAGCAAGACCCTGTCTCAAAAAGCCAAAGAAAAAAACTAGAACTGGAGGGGGCTGGGGAGATAGCTCTGTGGCACAAGTGCCTGCCTGACAAGTACAAGGTCATGAGTTTGAACCTCAGTCCTGAAAGAAAAAAAAAAAAAAACACTAGAACTGGAAATCCCATTTAATCCAGCTATCCGCCTACTGGGAATTTTCCCAGAAAAACTGAGAACATCATATCATGGTGATATCTGTGCACCTATGTTCATAGCAGCACAATTTGTGACAGCCAGTTCTTGGAAACAACCAAAATGCTATCATCTGAAAAATGGTTCAAAAAGATGTGGTATTTTCATAAAATGGAATATTACTCAGCTATAAAGAATGACAAACTAGAAGCCTTCATATATAAGTGGATGTATCTTGAACATACACTCGTAAGTGAAATAAATCAGACCTACATATGCAAATATTGTATAGTCTCCCTAGAGTGAGAACTCAAAAGAAGAAACAATAGAAAATAGATAAGTAAATTTTGGGAGGGTACTAGGAATCAAACTCAGGATCTTGCATTTTCTGCATCCTCAACCCCTATAAAAAAATTTTTAGAAGAGTGACTTAAATACAAAATGCATTTGAAAGAGTTTTTAAAAATTAAGGTTTGGGGCCCAGTAGGATGGCTCAGTGGTCTAAAGCTCCTGCTTAGGAAAGCTTAGGCGGCTGCAGGGACTGTGGTTCGATCCCCGGCACCACATGCTGTGCCAGCCCTGCCCTCAGGGCAGGCTGAGCCAGCCATTAAAAATAAATAAATAAATAAATACATAAATAAATAAATAAATAAATAAGAAAGCTCCTTTAAAAATAAATAAATAAATAAATAAAAATTAAGGTTTATTGAAAGTGTTAATGTTTAATTATTTGACCAATCTTACATACCTATATGTATTAATCTAAACAGATTTCATGATGAAAATATATAATAAAACCATTGTTAAAGTTTTGTTCTTTTGAAATTCTGTACTATATGTACTCTTGCTTGTTACTCTTTTTCTCTTTGTTTCTGCTATTTTTAGTCTTTAAAATAAAATTTTAAATATGAAAAAAAAGAAAATGCTAGATGAGAAGACTTCTCCAGGTAATCTTACCCACACATTATTAGAGTACATAGAAAATGTTAGATGAACAGACTTCAGGTAATCTAACTGGTTGACTAAACATGTTTAAAAAAATTGAGGTGACAGTCTGATTCTTGCTAAAAAGACAGTAAACATCCTTTGTCCTACTTCTCTAAGTATGAGTGAAACCCCTACACATTTCATATAAAACAAAGGTAAGCAGACTCTTGACAAGTAGAGCCATAGAAAGCAGACTGTCCAGGACTAAAGAAAAAAAGAGGGATGGGGGCTGAGTTCTTTGGGCTTTCCTTTTCCCGTATATCTAAACTTGATACTGGAGAATATCCAGAGATATTCAGAGGCCCAGGAAGGTGCACCCTTGAAAGATAGAAAGCTTGTAGACAACTATTGTGTGCAAACCACATAGCAAAACTGCTTCCTGCCCTTGCCCATTGGATGAGTGAAGAGCTAGACCTCTGCCCAAGCCAGACTGGAATTGAGGTACACCTTCTCTTCCCTCCCTCTCCTCAGAGTGATTCTGAAGGAGACAGAGGTAGGCCTGACAGTCATCCTACCCAATAAGCGGCCTTTCCTTGGGAGCAGTGATCCAGAGGCCCATACCACCAGTGAGCTGTAATAAGCCACCTCCAACTTAGCAAGCTCTGTCTCAAAATAAAAAGACCTTGAGATTTAGCCCAGTGCGCAAGTCCTGTTTTCAGTTCTTAGGACTGAAAACCAAGCAAGACCCCCTCCTTACTCAGCGATTATCCCTCTCCCAAGCCAGTAGGAGTATATAAGTATGCTAGGGAACCTGAAACACCCACCACACACACACACACACACACACACACACACACATACACATTAGCAACTTAGTGATAACCTAGGCTTCACTCCCACCTGACAGTGAAGAGTTGGCAGGTTCTCAAGCTCACCCACTGAAGCAGTGTCAGACGAAGCCTTCATAGGAGACTTCATTTCAGTTCTAATATAGAAAAGGCTTGGAAGCAATCCCTGTACTGGAAAAAAGGGTAAGCAAACTGAAAATCGGTGCTCTTTCTTGGACCATCAGAAAATGAGGGGTTTCAAGGCCAAGTGCCATCCTGAAATATGGAGAGGTAAATTCTGATAGTCCCAGACAGCAATGGCTTGCAAAAGCAGAAGCCACTGCAGCTAACACTCCTGGGAATATTTAAATATCAACTGTGATGGAAGCATAGTGACTTGAGTGTGGACTCCTGCAGCATACAGGAGAATTTCCATGCATGGGTTTTAGTTCCATGATTTTGGCAGGAAAACAATACTGTCTTAGTTACTTTTCTCTCATTGCTGGGACAAATACCTGACACCCAAAATGAAGGAAGAAAAGATTTATTTAGCTTACAGTTACTGAAGGTTTCAGTCCATATTTAGCTGGCTCCAAGGCTGAGAGGTACATGGCAGAGAGCATGGCAGCAGAACAGCAACAATGGCAACAGAGGCAACAGAATAGCCAGGGGAGCAGAGAGCAACAGCATGAGTCTGTCTCTCTGTCTCTCTTTATGTTACATTCAGGCTCTCCACCTCAGCCTATCCGCCTTAGGCTATACCCATAATCCCAGAAGTACTTAAAATACATAATCCCAGGGATCATGGATCAAGTCTCAAACTCTAGAAGTCCTCGCCCGATGGTTGCTTGAGGCTTTGGGGGAACAGCTAAACATAAACCATAACAAATACAATTTTGAAATATGACAAAAGTTTCACTAGTATAGACGTTCTTTCAAGTTCAAGTTTACCCAAGCTCCTTTCTATGTGGGAGGAGGGCATTTCCCAGAATCTGTTACACTCTAGCCTTCTTTCCTCAGCCAGGGAGGACAAGAAAGCTAAGGAACACTTGGAAATGTCACAGCCAGGAAACACAGACCACTAGTAGGCTAACAATCATAAAAGCCCTTCTCCCTGCTCACCTGAGCACCACCCAACAAGTGCACTGCAATATAACAGCAAGAATTAACTCCTGATAGGCAAGCTTTATATAAGGAGAAATGGGGGTGGGAAACTAGTACTATATAAGAACTGTACTGGAAGCCAGGCCTTCAGCCCCAACATTAAGAAGGATTGTAAGTTGAGAGCCAGTGTAGGCTACTAGCAACTTCAAAGCCAGTTTTAAGCCCAGGATCCTAAGAAAACAAACACTTGTACTATAGGAGTGTGAGGTCACTGGCACATATAGCTGTAGATACAGAGAATGTTAAGCAGAACTCAATTCCTGTCCAGATTAACATCTAATCTCACATAAAAGACCTATTTACCTCAGTCCATATTTCCTGATACATTATATCTATTTTTCAGCCAGAAATTAGGAGGCATACTAAAAGGCAAGAAAAAGTATTGTTTTTTTTTTTCAATTTTTTTATTGTTTAAATTTAACAATGGTTATATTACATATTTTCATCATCAGATCAGTTTAGATTAATACATATAGGTATATAAGATTGATCAAACAATTAAACATTAACCTTTCTAAATCCACATTACTTCCCCCCCCCCCTTCTTTTCTTTGAAAGTTGACATATTGCATATTGTCCTCACAATCATTCTATAGAGTGCACTGTGTGGGCATGACCCA
>PVJA010049526.1:0-13634 GCA_004027025.1 Myocastor coypus
TTTTTTTTTTTTTTTGTCTTTTTGAGGTAGGGTCTCACTATGCAGTTGAGGCTGGCCTTAAGCTCACTTCTGTAACCCCGGGCTGCTCCCATACTCACACTGATCCTCCTACCTCAGCCTCTCAAGTGCTGGGATTACAGGCGTGAGCCACCACACCTGGCTCTCTACTTGTTTCTTTCAGTGTAGTAGATGTATATGTAAGAAACTTACTTGGGTTTCTTCCTTTCAGTCATCTCTTACAGAACACAGTGAGGGCCACTTCTTGGCTCTGGATCCACAGATACAGTGACTAACAAATACAGTGGTGTTTAAATGCCACCTAGTGTCATTATAGGATTTAGAACTTCAGCAATACCAGAAAAACAAGGCTACATAATTTTTTGGGCGTGCAAGGTATTATGTCTTAGATCTAAAGAAGAAAAAGCGTTCAGTTCTTTCCTTTGAGGACATTTAAATTGTGCTGACATCTAGAATGAACTGTGATTCATACTCCACACACCTTTCTTATTCTCCTGCTATGAAATGCAAAATGCTGTATTTGCACCATCATGAGGAAGGACAATTGTAGTCAAGGTCTATAAGGAAAATGGTTTAATACAGGACTCATAATTTATAGGAGTAATTTAAAATAGTCACTCAAAGAATCAAATGTAGAAGAGTGGGGGAGATCTGTCCACACACTAGAGACAAAGAATACAGCTGAGGGCCTGGATCCCATAGCAATGTCCTTCACAAGTCCAGCTTAAGATCTAGAGCCCATGACCATGTACTCCATGAGTCCAGCTAGAGGCCTAGGGTCCACGACAATGTTTCATGCAAGTCTGTATTAAGCCTCTGCACCAGAAAGGCCCAGAGATTAGTTGTAGCAGCCAGAAAGTCTGTACCACTGAGATGAATGATGCATGCCAGCAAGCTGTGAGATCTTCAGTGGAGCCATGGAAGTGACACTTAAGGTAAGGATGAGAGTTCCTCAAAAAAGAGTAGCAGCTATCCTCAGTGACAGCTAGGACCTGAGCACCACAGATGATGAAAAGAGATGAGTGTATACAGAAAAAGTAGCATCACAAGCTTCTTGAGGAGTATCAACAACAAGCATCTTCCTTTGATTTTTTTCTTTTTATGTAGTTAACAGCAGCCCTCATATAAACCATCCACAGCCAGCACCATGCTGATTTAGTGGAGCTGGATACTAAAAGTTAATTCACTACACATTGCCTTCACAAAATCCTTTAGTATGGAGCTTATTAGTGCCACTTTATCAGATGGGGAAACTGAGTTTCCCATAAATTAAAGTGCCATTGGTTAGAGTTGAGTCACCTTTACTTTGAAGTGAATCAAACTCCTTTGTCTAAAGCTCAGTTCTCTGGGCCAGTCTCTAATTTTTTTAATAACTAACTTCCTCTCATCTCCTGTAGTAATTCTCCAGTTTGCTTTTAGTACCACCTCCCTGCCACCTCCCTAAGATATTCTCTATCTTTATCACTCCCGTTCTTTAAAAATTATCTTCTTTTAAGTGGTGGAGATGTAGCTTGATGACAACATACATATCTAGCATACATAAAGCTTGGATTCAATTCTCAACAACCCCAAGTTATCTTAATATTCTACATTATTTATAGCATAGAAAAATGTAGGGAAATTTGTTGAATGAGTTAGGAAATATTTGGGTGTTGGTGAGGTTTCTTGAAAATTCTTTGTGGAAAGAGCTAAAGCCCTGCTAGAGAAAGCAATTAAGGGAAACAGGGAAAATTGACAAGCTTCTTGGTTTGCTCTGGTGACAGGGTACCAATTTGTGGCTTTCCATGTCTAAGTACAAAGGAAAAAAGTAGCCATGGAAATATATTATAGGAAACTACTACTATGTAAAATATATTCTCATACCTGGACACTTGCACATGTGCAGTACTCTTACCATGTTGCTGCAATAAACTGTACATGTATGTCTTTACTAACTGCTAACTGGGCCTTGACTATAAGGCTCTGCTAAAAATCTCAGAGTAAACAAAAATTCTCTGAGAAAACAAAATAAGTTTATCTAAGAATTTGCACATAGTCAGTACAGAGAGTTAGTGGCCTATCCAGACAACTGAAAACCTAAGGTAGCCAAAGGGAATAGTCTCTTTCTTGTCATGTAGTACAAGGAGCTAATAACACCTGCTCTGGGAGCTTTACTCCAATAATAGAGTCATCTATCTTCTCGTTTCTCTCCTCTTTGCAGTAAAGTTATTTTGTTTCTCCTTCTGAATTTGTATCTTCTTTTTTGCTCATGTAAAGTTTACAAACTTGATAAAGTATAGCTTCACTGACTACATACCATAACCATTTACTAAATGTGTATTGAATGTGTGTGATTATAGACTTAAGTCCAAATTCTTCAGTTTGATATTGAAGTAGTTCCATCATTGACTGCGTAAATCTAAGCTCAGTGACATTTATAAAATATTATACTTTATTGGTTCATATTAGTTACTAGTGAATGGATGAGTAGCTCAAAGGAAGCAGACCCCTCTACTTCAATTCTAATTCCCCAGTTTTTGTTAGTAGTCTGCTTCATTCCTCTCTTCCATTCTTAAAGCTACTAATATGGAGATATACATGGATCTAGTTTTAGTTTTAAACATGTGGAAAGCCAATTTTTTCCAGCACCATTTATTAAAGAGACTATTTTCTTCCAATGAACATATTTAGCTTTGTCAAAGATATAGTGACTGACAGAGGAATTAGTTAAAAAGATGTGGTATTTTTATACATATGGTGTTTTTCTTAGCTAAAAGATAAACTTGAGGCTTTTATAGGTAAGTGTATGGAACTAGAGACCATATTCATAAGTGAGTAAACCAGAATCTCATGTGTAAACATTATACTGTCTCCCTAGTATAAGAACCTGAAAGAGTAAAAGTCTGAAAGGTACAGCAGACACCTTGAAAGGGAAAGAAACTGCTAAAAATGAAAGAACAATTGGGAAATGGGAAAGGAGAAAAAAAAAAAAAACAAAAAAGGAAGCCAAAAAATCATGTATGTATATATACATGATAGCTAAGATGATTATACTATTAATTTCTAATGGTTCATTGGAAGGGTGCAGTTAATATTTAAAGTTTTTATTTTGACCAATTTTCCGTGCTTATAATGGCAATACGACCAAGTACTTTGAGGACAACAATGTGCAATACATCAACTACTGTTGAATCCCTATCATCTTGTTTTTTTTTGTTTTTGACACATTGTGTCATTTCTATTATTTATCTTTTATTCTCCTTAAAATTAAAAAAAGGTTAAAAAATTAGAAAGCTTTTAGTCCTCAAGCAACAGTTAGACAGCTCAAAATTTAATAGTACAGCATCCTAACTATCTATTCCTGGTAACATTTTGGGGGTAGGTAGGCATAAGCTGCCACCCCCATCTCGAAATGGAGTGAAGGGGTATGCCTCTCATCTCTTTAGCTGCCTTCTAAAAAAAGTAATTTCCCCAGTTTTTCCACTCCTAAGTCCCAGGATATCCACATTCTCTTGCATCCTTTACAACGTTTGACAAATTGATTTAAAATATGCTGCAGGAAAAGAAACTAGCACGTCTCGCTTGGCCTTCTGGGAGTTGGAGTCCTATAGGCCTTCAGGCTTCCCGCTAGCCCCAGAGCTGCAGACTACATCTCCCATGCCTTCTCTAACTCCTCACTGCACAGACTCAGAGCCTGAAGTTGGGAGGTGGCTACATTGTATCTATTGTATCCCTGGACTGGCACATTTCTGGACTTTGCTCCAGACGAGAAGTAGAGGGTGAAAGCATGGCAGATGAGCAAGAAATTATGTGCAAATTGGAAAGCATTAAAGAGATCAGGTATGTGGCATGTTGTAGCATACGCCAGCCCTGCTTGAGTCTCCTAAAAATCCCTTGCTGAAGGAGACGGCTGTTACCTATCTATTGTTGAGCAACTTGGAAGGGGTGTAGGAAAGGGGCTGCTTTACCTCAGACTCTTACATTAAATTAGGATTGAGGAAAGCCAGGGAGACTCAAAATTGTGAGCAGGGAGGAAAACAGAAAGAGAGGAACAGCAATAGAGATTGTGAGAGGTATTTCACCAGCTTTGACTCAGAGAAAGAAAGCGGACACAGGAACTGACTGGTCCCAATAAACAGGGGTAAGGATCGGGATTCATAGATGAATTTTTAAAAAGTACTTGTTAATTTCAAGGTCTTCTTTAGGAGTCGAAGCCCTCCCTCCTCATCTCCGCCTCCCTCCGGGTCTCTGCTTTAACTTGAGGATCTGAAGCTTAAGAAAGCTTTGTAAGAGTCTATTGTGTTCTTAATGATAGAGGTTGCCTTTAGCGGCAGGGCGGGGTCTGCTGAGGATTCAAAGGGAACATGGGCTAGGAAGATGTCGCGTGCTCATTTTCTTTTTACCTACTTGCTATTTTCTTCCACTCGTGCTTGGATGCTTGAGGGGTGCGGTGAACGGGGGAAGGGAGCTATGAAAACTGACACTGTAGTAGCTGCATGCACGGTAGATTAGCGAAAGCATCTCTGAGGAGCTGATGACAGACAAGCTTGCAAAGTGGGAATTGCCATTCTACCACACTACCCTGAGCGTAGCTTTACAACACTAACGTGTTTGCCCAGAGTACTGCGGGCTGATTAGGTGGGTAAGTAGGCCTTCCTTTCCCTGCTCCAGCTCTTTCTCAGGATGGCCTGATTTGGGATGTCTCCTTGTTTCTGTGGAGTGTTCTTTAGAAATTTGGAGGAAGGACAAGGAGGATATTAAGTGTGTCTGTTTAGCAAATAAAAGTAAAAGATTTAGCCCTGACACATCTGAAAGGAGATTTAACTCCTGGAATGCCTGAGTACACGGGATGTGGTACATACTTTCCTCTGAAGGGGTTGTTTTTCTTTCTGCAGAAGAGGTAAAAGAAGATAACTGCTGATCTACTTTTACTGGTTTCTGCGAGAGTTCTGTGACTTTGCTATTCCTCCTTTACAGATGAGAAAATGGAAACTCAAAGAATTTCAATAAGTTTCCCAGAACCACCCAATTTGAAAATGCCACATTTTGACAGAAACCTAGTAAATATAGCTATGGAGGCCCTGCCTTGTCACTGCCTCACAAAGAAGATCTGTGAAGGGGTGTGTGTGTGTGTGTGTGTGTGTGTGTGCGCGCGCGCGCGCGCACGCGCGTACATAGATCCTAATGCAGGCTTTTCCTTGCAAAAACTTTAAGAGATAGGAAGTGAGACATTTTGCTATAGGAATACTGTCATGAAAATGCAGTTAATATGAAACTCAAGCCTGTAAAGCTTCTCTTCCCCTGGGCTTTAAAGGAGTCCTATCATTCCCAGAAGAGAATCACGTGGGAGCAAGGAATTTCAAAGCAAATAAAAATGTACCTCTCCCAGTGGAAAACACGTGGAGAGCCAAAGTTTTGCCCTCCCCAGTGGTAACGAGAAGTTTCTGGCAAATGAGCAGTTTCTCCCAAACTAGCTAGGGAGGTATCAGTAAAGGTTTTCAGAGATGGGTAAATACTCATTCCTAATCAGTAATAGAGGTCTCCCAACCTGAATATCAAGAGAGACTCAGTAGAAAACCTGAAATTCTGCCCCGCTTCCACCTAGGAGAGTGTCAGGGGAGTTCTGCTAGAACAAATTTAAGTAAGATCCGTTCTTCAACTTTTAATGAAAAAAAAAAAAAAAACACCTTGCCAAGATATCAACTTGAATGAAAAGATAATGTATGCCAATGCTAATACTGTGATAGCACAGACATTAGAATAATCTGACAAGGGCTTTGAAATACTCATTAAAATGCTTCAATTTTCAATTAAACCATACTTGAAACAATTGTTAAGAAAGAAACAGCAAGTAAATAGAAAGTCTCAAAGCAAAAGCAAAATAAAAAATTCAGTGGAAATTTCATATGAAAAGCACAATATTTCCTCAGTAAAAACTCAACAGGGGGCTGGGGAGATAGCTAAGCAGAATAAGTGCTTGCCTGGCAAGTCCAAGGGCCTGAGTTTGATCCCTGATTCCACACACAAACAAAAAAATTAAATAGAAAATAAAAACTCAACAGATTGGCTCAATAGCCAGGTGATGAAGAGAGGAATGAAAATGACAACTTAAGTATAGATCAATAAAAATCACTTTGAGATGATTACAAAAACTTTAACATTCATGCCAACAGATTCCCAGGATAAGAAGCACAGGAATACAAACGAACTTGAAAAAATAATGACAAAACACCCCTATTCAGTGAAGAACTGATCCACGAAGCTGAGGAAACACCAGCAAAAGCAACAAAAAATGTCAACATTCTTGAAGGGAAGGCGACAGAATAGAAATAAGATCTAACTGATACTTACAAAAGAGAAAAATTAGAATGTCAAATTTCTCAACAGAAAATAACAAGACCCTAGCAGGAAGTGGTATATTTTTCAAGTGCTGGAGGAAGACAACTATCAATCCAAAATTTTATGTTCAGCAATACTATCTTTCAGGATTGAAAGAATAAACAAGATATGCTTAGATGAAGGAAAACTAAGGAACATGTTAGTAGATACATTGTGAAAGAATGATGAAATAAGTTCTTAAATAGAAAAGAAAACAGAAGGAACCTTGGAAATTTAGCAAAGAAGAACAATCAATAAGCACCAACATTGGTAAATATGGTAGATTTTTCTTCCCTTTTGAAGTTTTATTATGTTGGATGAATGATGGAAATTTTACAAAATCTAATATAATTTCATTGTATATAGCAGAAGTATTTGACATTTTTCAAACAGTGGAGTGTAAAGTTATGTAAGACAGAGGGATAGTTTCTGTCTTTCTCAAAAGCTAACAAATGATGTCAGAAGACAGTGATCTTTTTTGCATAGATTATGTATTACTGAAAGCAAATGCTATGCAGAGATGAACCCAAAAACATTAATGTATGACAAAGTGGAATTCTAAAAAAAAAAAAAAAAAAAAATTCAAGTCACTCAGAGAACACAGTACATGGAAAACAGGGAAATTAAGAAAAGATAAAATAGAGTACAGCAAGTAAAAATTAGATTTAACTTTAGCATATCAATGAGTAGGTAAAGTGTAAATAATGTGAACGCATCAGTTAAAAGTGAAATTGGCAGAGTGTACTAAATAACAATACAGTTATATACTTGCACTATATCCTTCTAGAAGGTGTTGTGCAATGTTAAAAGAAAGCAGGACTGGCAATTCTATTAGTCTTATCACCTGAATCAAGGATTAAAACAGTCCCCATAGAAAGAGAGTTACATTACACAATAAAAAAGGGCCAACCAAGAAATCATAACAATTCGAAATGAATGTTTTTGAAAAGAGACTTACGCTTCCTTCTCGACAGTTGAACTGTAACATGCCAGGGTAAAGTTACCTAATATAAGAATGTAAAGTGTACAAAGTGTTACATTGATATTAACAAAAAGATAGGTAAAGACACAGTGGAAGTAGAAGACAATAAAGGGAGGTGTTAAAATAACTTGAGAAAGAAATTGATATTTGTTGAGCACCTAGTAGTTTATAACCTCTTGGCTCTCTTAATCTTCATCCTTCCCAATGATAATTCACAGTTGGAGCTACTATAGACATTTTTCAGGTAAGAACATAGATTCAGAATTTAGGCAACTTATCCATGATGACAATGCTAGGAGATAAAGAATATGTCCTATTCACATGGCACAGGTATTTTAATATCTCTAAACGCGCTTCCAAATGCCAATGGTCTATTTGTTGTTGCATTTTTGTTTGTTTTGAGATAGTTGTACTGTGTAGTGTAGGCTTATCGTGAACTCACTTATGTAGCCCAGGCTGGCCTCTACTGCACTGCAATTCTCTTGCCTTGGCCTGCAAAGTGTTGGAATTCCAGGCCTATGCCACCATACCCAGCTAAATGCTAGTCTCATTGACCGTTATTCACAGTTCTTAACTCCTCAAAATTATAATTGTTGCTATGATAAATATCTTAAAATTGTAAGTGGAGCAATCTATTTCTGTTACAAATATAGTTGTCAGGGGGCTGAAGTAACAAGGATGATGGCATTTTCATCTCATAATACTAAGCTAAAAGCCTACACACACCCTACTGCAAGGCCCAGAGACACACACATTCATACCTTGCATTCATAAACATCACTGGCCGAATTTACAGTGGAGAGAGAACAGGATTGGATTCTGTTATCACAGCCTAATTTCTTCTCTTGATTTTGAATATGTCCAGCCCAACTAACCTCAATCATAATTAAACATTGTCCTTCAGACCTCAGTCTCTAAACCCCGCTCTATCTTTCTCAATATATTTATTGTGTGATATTTAAAGGGGTTGTGAAGAAGTATGTCAGTGTGTGGAAGAAGAAAGAAAAGAATAAAAGAGACGAGAGTTAGGAAAGGAAATAGAGAGGAGAGCAACAATGAAACCAAGAAAGTGAACATAGCCACTATTACACAAACCAGAGTCTTTCACTAGTTCCCAATGTGTATATGAACATTACTTTAACGTGTTCATGACATCCACATGTACATATTGTAGACATCTATGCACAGATGAACATCTATCCATACAACACATACCTTTCTCACATGAAAAGCAAAGACTTATTTGAGATGGCGATCAAGACTGAGCATTGTGATGCATGTCTATAATCCCAGCACTTGGGAGGCTGAAAACAGGAGAATCACTATAAGTCTGATCTTTGTAGTGAGATCCTGTTGACCCTGTAGTAAATACATTCTAAAAAAGAAGTGCATATGCCATTAAGAATTTCATCCTAAATGTAAGGTTTAACCCTAGAGGTCCTTCCATCTTTATTCTTGCTCAACATAGTCTTCTGGAGAAAGCCCCATACTCCCATGGCTTTAAATATCACCCTCCAAAATTTCTTTTCTCTGTACTGTCTTTTTCCAAGTTTCATCCAATTTCCTCCATCTCACAGCTTGTTCACAAGAAATGTTTCATATATAAAGGCCAGAATGGCCAAAATGGTATTCTTACTTCCCCACAGTAATCAAACTTCTGCCCCTAAAAGTCTCCTTGTTTTTGTTTGTTTGTTTTAGTTGTTTTTGTTTGCTTGTTTTTCAGAACAGAGGATTGAACTCAGGACCTTGCACTACCAGGCAGGCACTTGTGTAAAAGTCTAGTTTTATGTCATAATTCTTTGCAAATTTACCTGACACTCAAATGGGAGTGGCTGTAGTAAGCAACCATTGCAAGATATTTATTAAGTCCAAATTTATGTTCTATATAACACATCCAGTTAAATATACTTTAATGATTTTTAATTAATTTTAATCACATTCATATGTGATTCTATCATAATAATGTTACTTGAGAACATTGTCATCCCTAGTAATCCCTCAGGTCCCGTTTCAGTAAATCTATTTACATTTCACAGATGCAAGCCATAAGTTATGTTCCTTCTGTCTCCATAGGTTTGCTTTACTTATGAACATTGCATGTAAATGGCACTATACAAGTGTGTCTTTTAAGTCTACATTTAGTCATGTAACATTTTGTTTTTGAAAGTCATTCACCTTTAGAGCATATGTGTCTCATTCCCTTTTGTTGAAAAATTTTTTCATTGTACATGCTGAATTTTGGTTACTCACTAACAGCTGATGAACATTTTGGCTGTTTCTGCCCTGTTGAACCTTATGAAAAATGTAGCTGTAAACATTTGCCTATAAGCTTTTTGTGTAGAAATGTTTTCATTTCTTTTGCTTAGATTGTAAGGAGTGAAACATCTGTCTTATATAAGCATATATATATATATATTATATGTTAATATATATATATATATATATATATATATATATATATATATATATATATCTTTTTAAAAACTCCAAGTTTTAAAAACTTAAAAATATCTTCCAAAGTAATTGTTCCAGTTTCTATTCCCTGAAGTATATGATGGTTCCAATTTCTGTACATCTTCAACAAGTCTTGATATTGTCTGAAAAGTTATTACAGCCATGCTAGTGATATGAAATAGCATCTCAATGTAGTTCAAACTTGCATTTTCCTAAGACTTATATTGCTGAGCATACTTTTATAGGTTTCTTTACTATCCATATGTCCTCTTTGGTGAGATATCCATATTAAATCTTTTTTAACATTTTTCAGTTGTATTGCTTGGTTACTGATTGTAAATTTTGAGTTTTTTTATATTTTCTGAATGGGTCCTTTACCAAACCTTTGGTTTGAAAGATATTCACCCAGACTGTGACTTGTCTTTTCATTTCCTTAAAAGAGTCTTTTGAATTGTAAAATTTTCATCTCTATCCAAGAGTCATTTGCCTAAGTTATAGTCACAATGATCTCATCCTATATCTCCTAAAATTTTCTCTTTACTTCTCATGCTTATGTCTGTAATCCATTTTTACATGATTTACAATGTATAGGTTGATTTTTTTGCATTATGATATTTAGCATTTCAGACTAAAAGATTATGTTTTATTTACAGTATTTTCTTTGCACCATTATCAAAACTCAGTTTTGCTCCCAAACACCTTTCCACATTTGTGAGTTTATGAATACTTTATGTACCCCACTGGTGTTTGCCTATCTTTGGTCCAATATGTTGCTGCTTTATTTACTACCCTTTGTGTTAATTTTTGGAATCCAGTAGTATAAGGTTTCCAACTTTGTTATAATACTTCATAGTTAATTTTGCTATTTTAGGCCCCATGAATTTCTGTGGATATAGCGTAAAAAATAGTATTCTTTCATTCGTGCTTTTCTAGCCTCATGCTTTTATTTGTGCTTTTCAGTTTGGTCTGTTGTTGTATTTGGGAACATTTTAGTCAGTGTAAAGTCCTATTTTCTTATTTAGCTACCAGTTTCAGTGCTGTTTATTCATTTGTCTAAATGCATATTTACCTGTTTTTTCTTTCCTTCTGTTTGAATGACTTTAACATTTCTTATAGTGTACATTTTCTTGTTATATAACATTTAATTTTCTAGGTTTGAAAGGTTCCAATTCTCGCTTTGTTGAAAAATTTATTTTAGCTGAAAAAAAATTATATATTGTCAACTTTGTGGCAGAATTACATACAGAGAGGTTAGAGGCAAGACCCATCCAGCTGATCCAGGAGCAGAACATCTTCCCACAATGGCACAGCAGGTTCACCTCCAAGGGCTGCAGCAGATAGAAGTGTAGTACAGCAGCCACACCCACCTGGACGAGTTTGAACTTGATAGATCCAGACCTGGTGGTAAGTAATAACTGCACCAAAGCTCTACACCAAAAGGTCAGAACACAGTGCTATTGAAAATGACAAAGAGAAGGAGCAAAATACATTCTCAGGCCCTGAACCTAACCAGAACAAATGCAGGAGATAATAGCATAGAAGAAACTGTAAATCATAACACCTGAAATCTCTGAGATAATAGAGTCTAATGTAAAGAAACAACTGCAGAAAGGTATAGAGGAAATCAGATCAGAAATCATTTCTAAAGTAAAAAAAAAAAAAGAAATGATGACTATAATGAATGAAGTACTAACTGTACCTAAAGGAGACACATAAAAAGTAGAGGAGAATAGAATAAGGATGAAATCCTTAAATAAGCAATATAAGACAGTAATAGAATACATGAAACAGATTCAAAGTGCTATATAAGAACTTAAAACCTCAATCACAAGCTGGCAAAATCATTTCAATGAAGGTGAAAGTAGACTGTCAGATCTTGAAGACACTATTGCAGCTAATGAAATAGTAAGAAAAAAAACCTCTCAAATCAACCAAGATGCAGAAAAATAACTCAATATCTGCAAGACGATGCAAAGATGAACAATGTAAGATTAATAAGCATCAATGAGAAAGAGTCAATAAAAGTGCTATAAAAATATGGACAGAAGTAATAACAGCAAACTTTGCAAATAAGGTGAAACAACCTGATGTTCGGGTAACCAAAGCATATAGAACTGCAAATACCATCAACCCAATTAAAAACACACCCAGATATATGATAATCAAGATCCCAGAAATTCAGCACAGGAACAGTATACTAAAAGCCGAAAGAGAAAAGAAACAGATCATATTTAAAGGAAAGCCCATCAGAATAACAACACATTTCTATTCACTAACCATAAAGTCAAGAAGAGCGTACAGCAAAGTATTACAAGTCTTGCAAGAAAACAAATTCCAACCTAGACTGCTATATCCCGCAAAACTTTTAAGTTTAATCGAGAGGTGAAACACTTCCTTGACAAAGAACAACTAAAGCATTTCATGACAAACTCAATTCTACACAGTCTACTAAAAGATATTTTAGAGAGGAATCAAAATGACCACAACTCCATAAAGGAGAATGGAACAAATCCACAAAATAGGTTCAAACACGAAACACAGGAGAAAAAGAGGTATACAAAAGCAGTCTTTCAGTTATTATTTTGAGTACAGCAGCAAAATATTTCCATTAGCATGCTCTACAAGTGGATCTCTTCTGCAATCTATGGGTCATGAATGTGAGTGTATCTATAGGGTGGATATCAAGCACATAGCAGTAGCTCTGTCCCACAAGTGACATCTTGCCACTAGTAAGCATCATGGACACTGTCTATGTCCATGACATATTAGAACTTTATGCGATATCCTATCTCCAAACTAGAAGAAGTTCTGGTCATATAATTGCCATTCCAGTCTTTATGTTTTTTTTTTATTCTTAGTAATTCTTTACTATCATGAAAAGTGTTTCTTAATTTGAATTATTTTGAAATCTTTAATTTTTAATTAATTAATATTTAATTAATTTTTGAATATTGTTTATTTATTTTTTTTCTGGAAAGCAGTTCATATTTTATTTTATTTTTTATGCAGTAATATTTTCATTTTTAAAATTTTTTTTTCAATTGTTTTATTGTTTAAGTTTAACAATGGTTATATTACATATTTTCATCATCGGATCAGTTTAGATTAATACATATAGGTATATAAGATTGATCAAACAACTAAACACTAACCTTTCTAAATCCACCTTTTTTTCTTTGAAAGTTGACATATTGCATATTGTCCTCACAATCATTCTATAGAGTGCAGTGTGTGGGCATGACCCACCTCCCTATTAATGTTGCATAGAAAAAAGAAAGAAAGAAACAAAAAAAAACAGGAAAGAATATACTTCTCTTTGGACTATAAGTAAGCAGATACATATACAATCAAAGGTTTTGAATTGCAGTGTGCCACCAGTGAAGCTTGTGACGTTGGAGGCTATTGAATCTAAGCCTCCTAAAGCTCATCTCACCAATCTAGCTCTGCGTACGATGCGTTGTAATTAAGGATTTTTTTTTTCTTGCTGGGTGGTCAAGGGCAAGTCGAAGCAAGACCTGTATAACTAAACATTCATTTTTTTTTTTTGTATCTTCCAAGGTCAAATCCCCTCAGGATTAAATTTGAGACCATAGACAGTACTTTGTAGAACTGTGGTTAGTGTCAGCCTTCGGGACGAGTCACAGCCATTGCTTGGCCATTTTGCCTTCTGTGAAAGACTGAGAGAATGTTTTTCTCTGGGTGACTCTCCTTAGACGCACTGCAGTTCATTCATCCCTTTCCTCTGAGGTCCCATAATCTCCTTGACCAGGAAATTTGGGACACCTCTGAGTTATAGGATATTACAGCACAGGTTCTCTTATAT
>PVJA010049527.1:0-13682 GCA_004027025.1 Myocastor coypus
TTTTTTTTTTTTTTTTTTTTTTTTTTTTTTTTTTTTTTTTTTTTTTTTTTTTTTTTTTTTTTTTTTTTTTTTTTTTTTTTTTTTTTTTTTTTTTTTTTAGTATTTAGTACAGAGTCTACAGGATGTACAGGGTCTCACTACCAGACTTGTAGTAATCCACCTGTTTACAGCCTCCCAAAAGCTGCAATTACAGATGTGCGCCACCACACCCAGTCTCAATCTCTGTTTCAGCGCCCCAGGGGCAGCCCCACATAGCAGGTCCCTGCATCTGCCTAAGCAGGTGCTTTAATTCAGTGAACTATTTGGCCAGCTCTCCCTTTTAACTCTTAATTTTACTTATTAGGGTTTCTTCTTTCTTCTTCTCTCCTCCCACTCCTCCTCCTCCTCCTTCTTTTTCTTCTTTCCTCTTCTTCTTCCTCCTCCTCCTTTTTCCTAATTAAAGGTTTTTAAACTTTCTTTTCAAATAAAGTGCTTTTATTGATCTTTTGATAAGATTTATATACCCCCACATAGATCTATATCTCTATCATCTGCCTGTCTGTCTGTCTATGTTATTTAATAGATTTGGTTGTTATAGGGTCTCATTAGGCAGCTTGGACTCAGTGATCTTCCTGTTTTCAGCCTCCCCAGCACTGGGATCACAGGCATGTGCCACTATGCTCAGACTCTGTGGCTGGGTCAGCTTGCTCTATGGGCATGGCTGGTGTGGCATGTGGTGCTAGGGATTGAACCATGGTCCCTGTGTTTACTAAGCAGGTACTTCAGTCTACTCAGCTATCCCACCAGCCCCAGTCAAAAGTATTTTTGTTCCTTTTTTTCTTATTTTTCCTTCTATAAACTCTGATTAATTTGTGCTTTTGTCATATCTTTGAAATGATTATTTGAAGAAAAAATTTCAGTGTACCCATTCATTTCTATAAATTTCTTCTTTGGTATTGTTTTTACTGGTTTAAAGAAATTGTTAAAATTTCCTCTGACTTCTTCAGTGACCCATTATTTTCAAGTTTGTTATTCAGTCTCCATGTAGTCATATAATTTCTAAACTCTTCCTTTCTTTTTAAAATATTTTTAGACAAGGTCTAGCTATATGCAGTTTGGGCTGGCTGTGAACTCACTTTGTAGCTCAGGCTAGTCTTGAGCTTGCAGCCAACTTCCCGCCACAGCCATCCTATCCTGCCTGAGCTTTCTGAGTGCTGGGATTAAAGGCATGCACCACCACACCTAGCCTGCTTTCATTGTTGATTTCTGGCTTTATTTCATTATGATGAGAACGGAAACAGGATATCATGTCAACTGTTTTGAATTAATTAAGGCTAGTTTTGTGGCCTAGTATGGGTTCTGTTCTAGAGAAAATTTGAAATGCTGATGAAAAGAACATGTATCCTATTAGACAGAATGTTCTATAAATGTCTGTTAAATTCATCTGATTTATATGATAGTTTAGTTCTGTTTATTTATTTGGTACACAGGGATTGTGGTCCCAGAAATCAAACCTGGATCCTTGAGCTTGCCAGGGAGGCATTTAGACTACTAAGCTATTTCCCCAGCGCCACTACAGTTTAATTCTGATGTTTCTTTGTTGGTTTTTGCCGAGTGACCTATGATTTGATCAGTATTGAAATATTGGGCTATTGGTGGTCCCAATGGTGAGAAAATGGTGAGGGAATTTAGAAAATAAAGACAAGAGGCAGGCTGAGGTCAGGTGGAAGTCCTCTCTCCTGATTTTGGAGGAGGATAGAACTGAACAAATTCTGTAGGGGCATTTATTTATACTGTTTTAGAATATTAGTATCAGGAGACACAAGGTTACCTAGTGACTAAGGGCTGAAATTGTCCAGGCAGGATGTCTTTCTTAAGACTGAGGTAGCTTTACTGCTTTGCTTTAGACCCTGTGGTTTTGTCCTGCCCCAACACATGTGACCAAATTCCCACTTCAGCTGTTCCCAACAAAGTATCTATTATTATAGTTGAGTCTATCCTTCTCTTTAAATCTAATACTGTTTTATAAAGTTGGGTGCTGTGGCATTAGGTACATATAGATCTATGATTGTTATATCTTGGCTTGATTCATTAAATATTTAATAACTTGTCTCTTATTCCAATTTTTTGTTTTTCCATCCTTTTGCTTTATTTTTACATATGAAGTGAGTTTATAGGCAGTAAATTTTTTTCTAGGAGAATATATTTATCGGGGGGAAGAAAACTCCTGTCCTAGAGAGGGACAGAAGGGAGGCCTGAGTGGGTTGTCCCCTTATAGGCAGTAAATTGTTGTGTATGTTTTTATCTATCCACCTGGTCGCTTAGCTTTTAAATGGAAAATTTACTGTTTATGTTCAAGATTATTACAGAAACATAGGAATTTACTGCTTTAATTTTGATTTTCACCTAGTTTTGTGTATTTATTTTTCCTCTTTCTGTATTTGTTTGGTTTGGTGGTTTAATATATTGATAATTTGTTGTCTTTTTTATGACTACTCTTCTAATTTGACTTAAACTGTCACTTGCTATTATATAGGATTACCTTTCACTTCTGGATATGAAACTTTCTATGATTTTTTGTAAGGTGGTTTTGGTGGTCATGATTTCCCTCATATTTTATCTATTTTGGAACATCTTTACTTGTCCTTTGTTTCTGAAAGACTGTGTTGCTGGGTATAATAATCAAGCTTGTTATTTTCTTTTAGGATCTGGAATGTATCATTCCTTTCTCTCCTGGCCTGTAAGGTTTCTACTGCCATTAATCTGCCATTAATGAAGTGGGACTGACCTTAAATGTGACATGGCTCTTGCCAATTTCAAGTTTTTCTTTCTCTTGTCCTTTTTACAGTTTGACTATAGTATGCCATGGTAATGATCTTCTATGGTCATGTCTGGTTAAGGTTGCATAATGTCCTGCACATAGGCGTACATCTTTTTTTGTTTGTATGTTTGATGCCCATATCTTTGCCAAGGAAGTTTTCTGTTATTACTTTGTTGATGAGTTCCTTGTCCTTAATCTTTTCTTTCTCTGCTTCCAGGAATTCTATAGATGCAAGGGTTTAATAGTATTCCAAAGGTTTTTTTTTTTTTTTTTTTTTTTTTTTTTTTTTTTTTTTTTTTTTTTTTTTTTTTTTTTTTTTTTTTTTTTTGCTTTTCATTTGAATATTTTAAGCAATTTGTCAAGTTCTCACATTTTTTCCCCACTTGACCTAGTCTGTTGAGGATTTCACCTGCATCTTTATCAAGTTCATTTGCAAGATTTGTTTCTTATTCTGAATCTCTTTGCCGAGTTTTTTACTGATAGCCTTGTTATCCAATTTTTTTTAACTTTGTATGTGTGCATGTGTGTTTTATAAAAGGAACTGAATTTAGGACCTTATACTTGCCAGACAGGCCTGGGTTTGCTGACCTGCCCCCAGCCCAGCTCCACTGACCTTTTTTCATAAACTATTTTTCTAATTTAAAAAAGTTTATTTGGTATAGGGTCTTGCTACACAGCTCAGACTTGTAGTGATCCCCCTGTCTCAGCCTTCCCACCATGGGATTACAGGCATGCTCCATTATGCCTGGTATTGTTGGCCAGCCAAGCATGCCCGGCCTTCTGGGGCTGGCATGGCATATGGTACTGGAGATCAAACCCAGGTCCTTGAGCTTGCCAGGCAGGCTCTTAGACTGCCGAGCTATCTCCCCAGCCCAATCTTTTCTCTTTTAGTTGACTTCAAGAACTATATCTGGGCTGGCAAGTTAGCTCAGCATCTAAAACACGTGCTCAGGCAACCATAGGGACTGCATTTTGATCCCTGGCACATGCTGTGCCAGCCCCATCCCTAGGGCAGGCTGAGCTGGCCATAACATAAAGAAATTATATATATATATATATATATATATATATATATATATATATATATTTTTTTTTTTTAAGAACTACATCCATTTTACTTTCTTTGAAATACATAGCTATAGAATTATGATTTCGAATATTATAGTACTTTTCTTTTTGAGACAGTGTCTTGCTATGCAGTTGAGTATGCAGTTATGGGTTGGCCCTGAGTTCACTTTGTAGCCTTGGCTGGTCTCAAACTTGCAGTAATCCTCCTGCCTCAGTCTCCTAAGTGCTGGGATTACAAGTGTGTGCCACCATGGTTGACTTGCCATTGTACTTTTTCATATAATTCTTGTGTCCTTAATATTGAGACTTACAGATATGGTAGGTTTCTCTACCACTTTCAGTGTCATCTCTTTTGTATCTTTCTCCTGAAAATGCATAAATACATAGTGGTGAGTAAATCTGCTATGTAGTATTTGGTTCATTTTTAGGTGGGCACTGAAGTCTCCTTCTTAGCTTCTTTACCTATGATTAGTGACTTTGGGCACAATGTATATGTTGTTAGAGTCGGGAAGACCCACTGTCTGAGTCACACAAGACTGGAGGTATGCACACAGCTGTGCACAGGATTGTTCTTGCTGTAGTTTCTCTTATTACCAGGAATAGTGGCCCCTGCTGGGTGCTGGGCATTTTCTCAAGTATGTTAATACTTGATGTTACTGGCAAGGCCCCCTGGCTCTCACAGCTGCGGCACTGGTGAGGGCCCTGAAGCCCTTTTGGTACAAGGCCTAACACTTCACGAAGAGAGGTGGTGGTGGAATCCACAGGACCCCCTTCTGTGGGACTTCTATGCTTCTGACAGCAGTGTACCACTAGACAAGATGTTGGGGCAGCTTGTGGTGGAAACAACGTAAGTGTAGTGACAGCACAAGCTCTAGCATCCTTTCCACTGCTACTGTGGGAGCGCCTGTCATATTCAGGAGCAGAATCAATCCCCTTTGCCATCTGTTCTCCTAACTCCTGCCGTGTACACTCTTGTCTGGGTAATGGCTGGAGCTTCTAGAAGTCAATAAATCATTAGAGTTTCTCTTAGGGCCTCCTTTGGCTGTGCATCCCAGGAAAGGGTGATAACTGGGGCTTTCTTCTCACCCAACTGACTCCTTGAACTTCCTAGGAGCAGCATGTTTACTCTTGTCACTTTGATTAGGCAAAAAACACTTAGGGCAATCAGTAAGGCACACGGGTTATGTTGTGGAACTGTTCCCATAAGTCTGTTGTCTTGTATGACAGCAAATAGAGGGGAGAAACCTGTAAGTGTAGGCAGCCTCCCTGCCTGATGGTGGGAGCCTGGATGAAATACAAGCAGAAGTCCACTAGCACAGGACCTTTCTCCCCACTTCCCCACCACCCCTCCACTCTGCTCACCATAGGCCTAATGTGATCGACCTATTATTGACAGACTGAGGCCTCTCAAACTATGAGCCAAAAAGAAGTATATTTTTGGTTAACTCAGCTAAACAGGTATCTTTTCATAGTGATGAAATGCAAAAAACAGGAGCTGCCAAAACCAAGTAGAATTCCTCTTGGGCCCTCCTTTGATTATATGTACTCAGTTAGGAGACACCATAGCTTTTCTGTCCCAACTCCTTCACCTAACGCCCCTGCCAAGAAGCAGGTAGTCATGGCACATGCAAGATTTGATGAAAGTGTCTCTTCTGTTCTTTTGCCTCAGCTGCTGACATGCCCTTCAGACTATGGAAGACCTGGAAGCTTTGGGGTCATGTGAGCCATGGCCATGGCCACAGCTGCTTCGGCAAGCACCGGAAGCACCCCGGAGGCTGAGGTAATGCTGGTGGCCTGCATCATCACAGGATCAACTTCAACAAATGTCACCCAGGTTACTTTAGGAAGGTTGGTATGAAGCATTACCACTTAAAGAGAAACCAGAGCTTCTGCCCAACTGTCAACCTTGATAAACTGTGGACATTGGTCAGTGAGCAGACACAAGGGAATGCTGTCAAAAACAATACTGGAGCAGCTCTCATCATTGGGCTACTACAATGTTCTTGGGGAGGGAAAGCTCCCAAAGCAGCCTGTAATGATGAAGGCCAAACTCTTTAGCAGAAGAGCTGAGAAGACTAAGGGTGTTGGGGTGGGGGGCTGTGTCCTCGTAGCTTGAAGCTAGTGGACAGTGGGCTCATTAAAATGCTAATGAATAGTTTGTTTTTTGTTTTTTGTTTTTTTAAATGAGTTTCTTCAGACCGCCTCTGGCTGTGTGCAGGGTTCCTGGCTGGGTGGGAGACAGTGGAGCCAGGGGATTCTTTTCTCACCCTGGCAAAGCAGGCACCTGGACTGGCCTGGAGGATATAGTGCTATGAGGCACCATATGGGCAGCCACCTTCATTGTGGGCATGAAGCAAATCCATACAAAGATGGCTACGGCCCTGGCTCCAGAGAGCAAACTCTTGAGAGTGTCCTCCTGATCCCATGTCCACAGCTGTCCTCTCCAGGGGAGGTAACCCAGTAGATTCAAATATCACCAATGTGCTGGCCAAGTTGGGCTTATAACACCACCCACCAAGCCACTGCAGTCAAGGTACCAGAGATTATGAATATACAGGCCTTTTTTTTTTTCTCCTTAAAAAGTCCAAATTTAGGTAATAGCTTTCTTAAGGTGTTTCCTGGCTACAGTCCCTTAGGGTTCACTAGGAGATGGTCTGAAGTACCGTTCCAAAGCAAGGCATGCACAGTGTTCCCGTCACTTCCCTAAGTGGGCTGCAGCAAGCATGAGGATTGTATCCATACCAGTGGAACTTAAAGGAAACTCTTTCCTTCCCACATCTGTATAGCTATAGTAGCAGATGCTAGGATAGTATGAATCTTTTACTGTATTTTTGACCCAGGTTTCTTAATCTTACAAGATTCCCAGTCTCACTAATCTCCATTGTTTTGATCAATTACTTTAAAATGGAGGAGGCAGAGATCTGCTACTTTTGTCCTTTGTATAAGAGGTGATACGATCTGGGCACTTCTACACAGCTATCTTGAAAATCCCAAGTTCATTTTTATTCAAGACAGGGACTTGCTATATAGTTCACGCTGTCCTTGAACTCAGCATGTAGCCTAGACTGCCCTTGAACTTTGACAGTGTTTCCTGCCTCAGCCTCTTAAGTGCTGGACTTACAAATGTGCACCATCATTCCTAGCTCAAGTGTACTTATTTTTAATATAAAAAAACTGGCATATTGGTGTTTTGTTTTCCCATCTTATGACATGCTTATTTCCCATGTGTTGTTTCTTTTTGATATTTTGGTATGATCATTCTCATTAATTTTTCTTATCAGCATGTAAGTTACATACTCTTGTATTATTATATTATTATTTTTTGTCTTTTTGAGACAGGGTCTCGCTGTGCAGTTCAGACTGGCCTTGAGCTCACTTTGTAGCCCAGGCTGGTCTCTAATTCACACCAATCCTCCTGCCTCAGCCTCCCGAGTGCTGGGATTACAGGCATGAGCCACTATACCCGGCTCTACTCTTTTATTATTATTATTATTATTATTATTATTATTATTTTTGTATTTTAGGGAAGGGCCTACAGGGTGTTCAGAGTCTCACTACTAGATGGGACTTATAGTGATCTACCTGTTTACAGCCTCCCAAGAGGTGGGATTACAGGCGCAGTGCCATCACACCCAGTCTCAACTGCCATCTCAGTGTGCCCAGGAGACAGGGCGGGGTCAGTACAGCAAGCCCGGCCCCTGAGCCTGCTTGCAGGTGCTATAATCCACTGAGCTATTTGACTAGCCCTTACATACTCTTTTATTTAAGATTATTCTACACAGTAGTCCTCATTATGTGGCCTGTGGACATGTTCAGAGGTCACTGAAATACCAGTGTATCAGGTATCCAAAAAATAAAAATTATAATAATTTTATATAAGGATTTGATTTCCTCACTGTTTGGACATTTGTATTATTGGTAGGAAGGCAATGTTAGCAACATAAATTTTCTGGGGTCTCAGCATGACCCATATGGTACCAAACTGTACTGGCATCATTTCAATTTTTAAAAAAATGTTGGGTTCACTTAATGTTTTTGATAGCTGTTTGTGGCAGCACACATGTATCATCTCTGCACTAAGGAGTACCAAGCAGGAGGACCACAGTCCAAGGCCATCTTGACTATATAGTGAGATTTTGTCTCAAAACTTTTTTTGTCTTTTTGAGACAGGGTCTCACTATGCAGTTCAGGCTGACCTTGAGCTCACTTCAAAACATTTTCTGATGACTGGAAAAAGCATTTATTTTAATGCTTGAGGATATGTATACATTTTGTGCCCCACCGTAAGATCTACGACCCTGAAAAAGATTGCTTTTAACATACTGTTCCTTGCTCTGAAGGAGACCTACAATGCATTGTTCTCCTGCTGCTCATACAACATCCATTCAGCTGTCTGTGTGTGGACCAATGACTAGTTTTGATTTTCAAGTGTTAGCAATAACAAAGTGGTTTCTCGAGAAGCCCTATTCCTGGTGATGCTGTGCACATGATCAGATGACAATAAAAGATTTAGAATACTATCTACAGCTAAGAGGAATGGCAGGGTTTGCCAAGCCTGAATCTGAACTTTGAAAGTTGGGTCACAGAGTATCACACGTTACAAATAAGTCTTTATTGTGCGTCAATTAATGTGACAGACTTCCTGGTCTTATTTTGAGAAACTACCAGAATCACCCCAAACGTGAGCAATCCCCACATGGTCAGTCAGCAGCTACCAGAATGGAAGCAAAACTCTACCAGCAAGAAAGCTGCAACTTGCTGAAGGTCCCTATGATGGTTAGCAGTTTTTAGTAACAGTATTTTTGGTTAAAGTATTTGCATTTTTATGGGTGTAATGCTACTGAATAGTTTTAATAGATTGTACTATAGTGCAAAAATATCTTTTAAATACACTGGGAAACCAAAAAATCCTATGACTTTTATTGTATTATTTTATTGGAATTGAATCACAGAAAAGTAGTTTTGTTCATGCCATTTTTCTCTGGTTTGTTATCAAGTTTATGGTAAAACTCACTTATTAAGAAAGGCTGTTAGCCGGGCGTGGTGGCTCACGCCTGTAATCCCAGCACTCGGGAGGCTGAGGCAGGAGGATCGTTGTGAGTTCGAGACCAGCCTGGGCTACAAAAGTGAGCTCAAAACCAGCCTGAACTGCACAGTGAGACCCTGTCTCAAAAAAAAAAAAAAAAAAAAAAAAAAAAAAAAAAGAAAGGCTGTTAGGCATTCCCCCATTTCTTTTTTTTTTGGGGGGGGGGTCTTTTTGAGACAGGGTCTCACTATGCAGTTCAGGCTGGCCTTGAGCTCGTACTGATCCTCCTGCCTTAGCCTCTTCAGTGCTGGGATTACAGGTGTGTGCCACCACACCCGGCTCCCCCATTTCTAAAGTATTTAAAAGGATTTATTCCTAGAATATTGTGCTATGCTTTATGACCTGGGCTCGAACCCTGAGCATGTTGGAGTTGGGAGTGTTGGATTTTTTTTTTTAATTTTATTTATTTATTTTTCTTGTTTCAGAACCTTTGTTTATTCACTCATGTTTATGGCTGACTCAGGCCCCCCCCCCTCCGGGCAGGGCTGGCACAGCATGTGGTGCTGGGGATCGAACTGCGGTCCCTGAAGCCGCCCAAGCTTTCCCAAGTAGGTGCTTTAGACCACTGAGCCATCCCGCTGGGCCCCAGTGTTGGAATTTTAATGAACTGCTACCTTATAAAAGTTTTTTGGGTCACAGGGCTGGGGATGGGGACCTGCATTTACAAGAGATTATTTCTTCAGAGGATTTTTCTCAGCTTTGAGCTTGCCTCACCCAGCTCTCCTGGGCTTCCTGCCATTGATGTGTAATGCAGCTAGGAGGTCCGGCTGAGCCACAGCAGGTGCCATGCTCCTGAACTTACATAACTGTAAGCTAAATGAACCTTTTTTCTCTATTAAGTTAGTCTGTCACAGGTAACTAAAAACTAATATAGCATAGTATATTTTTCGTGGGTAGATTTTTTGACTCAAAGTAAATTTCTTCAAAGCTTATTATTATTATTATTATTATTATTATTATTTTTGGTACTGGGGATTGAATTCAGGACTCTGTGTTTGCCAGGCAAGTGGTTATTCTACTGAGCTATCTCCCCAGCCCCAAAGCTTGTTTTTTTCTGATCAGCTTTTGTTACAAGTTTGGCTATTTTCAAATACATGTATTACATATTTCAGTGTTTTGAGATAGTGTTTCATGATATAGTTCAGGCTGGCCTTAGTGTAGGTGACCCACACTGGACCTGAGTGTGCAGTGATCCTCTTTGCATCAGCCTCTCAAGTGTGGGGATTACAGGCATGTGCATTAAACTTTGCAAGATTTTAAAAAGTTATCAGAAGTTTTTTGTTGATCCTTCATCCCACTATCAATGTCTGCTACATTACTTTCATTTTAAGGTTTTTCTCTATCTTTACTTGAATGTAGCATTAAGTCTTCAAATCTTCACTGTAAGAATATACATTAGAGGGGACACCCACTCAGGACCCCCCTCCTATCCCTCTTTTGGACAGGAGCTTTCTTTCCCCTAATAAATCTATTCTGCTCATAACAACAACAAAAAAAGAATATATATTAGAGCACATTAATTTCTAAACTTATCATTTTATATTAATAATTACACATTTAGCTCCATTTAAAAATTAAGCATGGCCAGGCATGGTGGTGCATGCCTGTAATCCCAGCACTTGGGAGGCTGAGTTGGGAGGATCGGTGTTGAGTTTGAGGCCAGTCTGGGCTACAAAAGTGAGCTCAAGGCCAGCCTCAACTGCATAGCAAGACGCTGTCTCAAAATGACAATATAAATAAATAATAAATAAATAAATAAACATGCCTTCTATGCAGTAGGCATCCTTATAATTGCTTAGGAATAAAGATGAAAGCCCTTATCCTTATGGAGCTTGCCTTCTGGTGGGAAGAAACAGGCACTTAGCAATTATACAAGTCACATGATACATGTATACATGTAAGAAAAATTACAATAGGAATTAGTACATTCAGCAGGGGTTTGAATTTCAGAAGTACATTTGCCATTTAAAGTATATTTAGGGGCTGGTGAGATAGCTCAGTGGCATAAGTACCTGCCTGGTAAGTGAAAGTCCCAGGTTCAATCCTTGGTACTGCAAAAAAAAAAGTATATTTCAAGTACTGTCTTTTTTTTGTTTTTTTGTACCAGGGGTTGAACTCAGGACCTTACGCTTGCCAGGCAATCACCTATTCTACGGAGGTATCTCCTCAACTAAGCACTGTCATTTTTTTTTTTTTTTAAGAATTTTTTTTATTTTTTTTTTTTCTTGTTTCAGAACTTTTGTTTGTTTATTCACTGATTTTTATGGCCGGCTCAGCCCGCCCCGAGGGCAGGGCTGGCGCAGCATGTGGTGCCGGGGATCGAACCGCAGTCCCTGAAGCCACCCAAGCTTTCCCAAGCAGGCGCTTCAGACCACTGAGCCATCTGCCGGGCCCCTAAGCACTGTCATTTAATTGGATATATTCTCTAATTTTCAGTATGATATGACATTACCATAATGATTTTAATGGAAGCATACAGATGTTGAATTTGTTTTGAGTACCTGCATATAACTTCTAATACACCTGTATGATGATAGTTTTTGGTATCGAGGGTTGCTTTGTCTATCATATTTATTTCTGTAAATATTACAAAGGGTCATTACAGAATTTATGTAAATTTATTTGCTCCAGCTTTAAACATTTTGTTTGTCTTTTGTGTAGCCATTACTTTCTGCTAATAACTAGTACTATTGCTAGGGGGCCTTAGCTTCTCACTGCTGACTACTTTATATATTTGAAACTATTGTTTCAGAGTTGTTATATTCCTAGTCAACTGTTCCACTTATTATTAAGGCATACTCTATGATTTTTTTAAAAAGTATATTTGGTATAGAGTCTCACTACACAGCCCAGGACTCTGGCCGGTTTAGCGCACCTGACAATGGGGCCACCCAGGGCCAGTGTGGCATGTGGCACCAGAAATTGAGTGTTTTTATTTCTAAAACTGACAGAATTTATGGAACACAATAAAATACATTTACCAAGATGTTGTTTCTAACCGTTTTTTTTTTTTTTTTTTGTATTTAGTATAGGGCCTAAAGGGTCTCACTATGTAGATTGGACTCATAGTGATCCGTCTGTGTTCAGCCTCCCAAGTGCTGGGATCACATGTGTGTGCCACCATGCTCAGTCTCAGTTGTCATCTCAGGCGCCCTGGGTGGAGCCAGCATGGCAGTGAGGAATAGAACCCCAGCCGATGTGTTGTGCCTAAGCAGGCACTTTAGTCCCCTGAGCTATTTGGCCAGCCCTTTTGTTTTACCTTTGAAAGTCAATTTTATCTACTGTTTCATCTTTACATAAGCATGGCCTTTTATTCTGTGACATCATTATATATTCTTTTATGTTCCATTTTTTGGTACCAGAAATCAAACTCAGGATCTTGCACTTGCCAGGCAGTATGTTATGCTGTATCTACAGCACATCGCGTTATTTATATCTCTTTGTAAAACTAAGAAAAAATTGCCTTTAAATTGACAAGTTTTTAGTACTTACTGTAATTCCAGATAAACTGCTTACCTTTGTGCAACTTGTATTTTTCTCTTTTGCCTTTAGTATGATTTTATTATAATTTCTTTCCTCTTGATCTTCAAATTAGCCTGATCCTGTTATCTCTAAATCCAATACACAGTCCTTTCATGTTCTGCTTTTTCACCAATGAGGTTACTAGACAAAGCAGTCAAATATAGTGGAAAAGTGATGCCTTCGTTGTTACCTCTGATTTAAGTAGGCTGTGTGAAGCATGTGGAGCCTATTTTCGTTAAAAGGGGGAAAACTGAGGAATAAAGTATTGTGAGATAGTCAACAAGTATTCTCTCCTCATTGCTTTCCTATTTAATTACAAGGAATATAAGCTTTTTAAAACAAGAATATAAGCTTTTTAAAACAAGAAAACCTTCCTATTCTTCCTCAGACACAAGAGTGGCTGAGTAGAAGTGACCAACCAATTGTTCAGGTGCCTAGATTGTAGCAGCATTTGCATTTCACTGCAAAGTTTGTTTTCTGAATTGAAGATTTATATCCTTTATTTTTTCTATATCCTTTAAATGTTTATAAATTATTTGATTCCTAGAAGGTTAAAACTACATGTTGTAACTTATACCATGGGATTTCAACCTTGTCCTTATCCCAGCATTGCTATCTGTTAACACCTGCTATCTGTTAACACCAATTATTAAAATTGAGGAGCTGTTATCAGAATCTTTGGGGAAAAAGAGTTCTCTATCTGTTGGGATTATCAAGTGAGTGAAATTTAGTATGTGAAAATACACTCTAGGTGTCCAAAATTCATGGTTCAAAAAGCAGGTAAATATATACATTTATTGTAAAGAAATGACTTCTGGACAGTTGCACTGCCATCCAGAAGTGAAGCTGCATTTATCAACTATTTATTCACTAGTGAGAAATATAATTTACATATGCTGGGAATTTTTATATACTTTTGATACTGCCCTGTGTGAACATTCTTCTAGATATGCTTGTGAATCATAACTGTATGCCAAAAAGTGTATTCTCAGAACATTGCCACTTTTTGGCCCACTGCAATTGCAGAACATTTGACTGTGTATGTATCTGCTTCCTCTTAGTCCAAAGAGAAGTATATTCAAAATAAAATTATAATGATAAAAACTAAAAATTCAAGCAGAGAAACTTAAAAAATTTTTGCTTAAATAGTAATAAACTCACTACGTGTTAATAAAAATAACATGAGACATAGCTATATTTTTTTCA
>PVJA010049528.1:0-13678 GCA_004027025.1 Myocastor coypus
TCTCCCTCTCCCTGTCCCTCTCCCTGTTTCTCTCCCTCTCCCTCCCCCTCTCCCTCCCCCTCCCCCTCCCCCCTGTCTCTGTTGTTATTGGGCATTCTCAAGATTATGAATCATTGAGAGGCTAAATTATAGATTTACTAGGCAGCTTGGACTCATAGTGATCCTTCTGTTTCAATCTCCCCCTAGTGCTGGCTTTACAGGCCTGCATCCACCACATTTGGATTCATTAGCTGGCTCAGTCCTGCCCCCCCCCCCAAAAGGGGCTGGTGCTGCATGCAAGAACAGTGATAGAACTTTGGTCCCTGCCCTTGCCAAAGGAGGTACTTACTCAGCTGAGCTATCTTGCCAGCACTTAAATTTTTAATTAAATATAGTTATGATAAAAAAAGTTCTATTAAATGTTCCAGCAACAAGGAGAAAATATTTCACTCAAAGAAATAAAAATACGGTACAATTTCTTAGATACAGTAAGCACCGGCTGTGAGCTTTGTTAACCTTTAAAATAAACTTGCTAGTATAATACATCACTTGAGACTAAGTTGATATGCAGCATGCAAGTGAAACATTTAGTGTAATATATTAATTTTATATAAGTCAGTATGAATACAGTACATAGGTACGGTAAAATAATGAAAAATAACATTGTCCTTATTGCAATGAGTTAATTTTTGAGCAGATGATAAGAAAAGGAAAATAGTAATACTTAGTCCCTGTAGCTTAATAAAACATGTGGAAATGAATGTTTTCATTAGTTATTAAGAAAAAGAGCAGAAGAGAGGTTTACCTTTTCCTTACAATTGTTCAAACATTTGTTTTGGGAAAGGCAAAAAATTGTTTAAGTGTGTTATATTTGTACAATTAAATAACTATGAAAAATCCTTTAACTCAAAGTTACCTGTCTTGGTGATTATATACTACATGTTTCTCTTCCGCTGGCTTTGGATGAGCCATGCATAAATGTCAAGTTCTGTAATACATGTGTCTTTTCTCTCCTAATAATTCATATTTCTCTGATGTGATTTTTCTTTTTTTTGTGTGTGTCCCCTAATCATTTTCTAGAGAGTGAACAATGGAAGATTTCCTCTCCCTGAAAAGCCGTTTTTAAATTTATATTGTTTTTTCCCTCTATATCCAACACTTGAGATTGTCTATAAAATTTCCTTCAGTTAAATTTGTCCAAGTTTCATTGAATAATACATATTGTCAGAGAAAATCAGAGCTGGACAATAGCTAAAATGGTGAAACATATTTTACTCAAGAATTGCTACAATAGGAAAAATGAAACCATATTGCAGAGCTGGGATCAATTTTGCATACAGTAAGGAAAGGCGGAATCTTCTTGAATAACACAGCAAGAATCTTGATGAAGAGAGGCTGGTACAATCAAACATCACCTCAGGAATGCTAGAGGATAAGAGAGCCAATTACATTGTCACTGTGATCAGACAGTGATTGTGCTGGACAGTAGCTAACCTGATATGGCAGCATATTTCATAAAATTTGATGATGCACAGGCAAATATAAAAGCCCAGAAATTTAGGCCTATTTAGGAATCAAGTTCAGAGAAATATGACTTAATTTTGGTCAATTTTGTCAATTTTCAGCACAATATGAAGATTTTAAGGATTCACTTTTATGTTCAAAGAATTAAGTGTTTAGTGACATGATAAAAGACAAATAAAAAATGATACGTTGAAAATAAAACTTCTGAAAGTCAAAGCAAGAGGAATAGGGGCCTTTTAGGAATGTTTTGAAGAGTTAATAACTGTAGCTGCATCAAGAAAATATATTATTTACCTATGCATAAGACAGGATGATTAAAATTGACAAAGAAAAGCATATATAAAATTGTATAGTTATTAGAAACTGAACATTTACAGAAATTATAAAATATAAAGATAAATAAGGATCATAACAGAGATAACATCTTTGACATGACATTTTTGTAGTTGTCATAAGGAAAATTCTTTATTGGAATTTTTTTTTTTTTTTTTAGTTTACCTTCACTGAAAGGGACAGCATAGATTTTTGGACACTAACATCCTATTTTACAACTTTACTAAACTTTTTTATAATAAAAGATTTTGGTGAGGTTTTAGAATAGATGCTGGGGAGATAGCTCCATCGCACAAGTACCTGCCTGGCAAGTACAAGGTCGTGAGTTTGAATCACGGTCCCACAAAAAAAAAAAAAAAAAAAAAAAATTCTCCATAACAGGTCATGTCATCTGTACATAAGTATAAATAATTTGACTACATTCTATATAATTATGATGCCTTTATTTATTTATCTTTCTTCACTACTCTGGCTAGACCCTCCAGAAATAAGTGAAGGAAGTGGGCATTCTTGCCAGGCATGGTGGCACACACTTGTAATCCCAGCACTTGGGAGGTTGAGGCAGGAGGATCAGGGTGAATTCGAGACCAGCCTGGGCTAGAAAAGTGAGCTCAAGGCCAGCCTGAACTGCATAGTGAGACTCTGTCTCAAAAAGGCAAAACAAATAAACAAATAAATAAATGTGTGCATTCTTCTTTTAGTCCAGATCTTATGGGAAACTTTTACCTGTCAGTTTGATGTTACTATGAGCCTATTATCTGGGTCTAACATTGAGATAGACTATTTGTAGACTACTTTGTAGAGAACTTTTGTCATGAAGGGATATAGAATTTTGATTTTCAATTTTTTTCTGTGCCATGTTTTTAAGACTTGTTTTGTAATGAATTACATTTGCTTATTTACATAAGTTAAATCACCCTTGCATCTCTGGAGTGAATCTTGCATTTCTATGTTGATTAGAGAAAGTGACCTGCACTTCTCTTCCTTGCTTGGCTCCTTCTTTGATTTGGACATTAGCGTAATGCTAGTTTCCAGTAATTATTTTGGGAGTCATTTCTCTGTCAACGTTATGAAAGAATCTGAGGAGCATTGATGTTAGGTCTTACCTGAAGTTCTTGTAGAGTTCCCCTGTGGATCCAACAGGGCCTGAGTTTTTCTTTGTTTTAAGGTTGATTATTGCTTCAGTTTCGTGATCACCTCAATAGGGCCAGGGAAATAGCTAGGCAGCATAAGCTCCTTCCTGTAAACTCAAGGTCCCAAGTTCAATCCTCAGTACAAAAAACTACCAACCAAACAAACAAAAAACTAAACAAACATAGTAACTTCAATAGATATAGAAAAAGTTCATCACAAAATCCAATATCCACTCTTCATAAAAATATTTTTAAAATTAGGAATAGAGTAACCTCATTAAGTCTTATAAAAACCATTCATGACCAGTATACAGAAAATTCGGATATACACACTCATAATATTGAGTCCACATCTATTTATTTCACTTTGTATTAAACTGAAATCAAAATGGGTCAGATCTCTAAAGGCCTAACAAATACTTAGTCTGTTGGAAGATAAAAGTAAGTAAAACTTTCGAGTGCATAAGTGCAGGCAAGGACTTTAACAACAGAACTCCAAAGGTACAATAAATAATGGTGAAAATCAACAAATGTGATCATATCAAATTTAAAAGATTTAGCTCAACAATAGATACAAACAACAGAGTGAAGAGACTACTGACACACTGTAAAAGTTTCCAGACAAGTCTAGCATTTGGAATTTATAAAGAAATCAAAATACTAGATTGCTCCAAATAAAAATGCAATAAAAAACAAACAAAAAATAATGGCACTTGTCAGAGTGCAGATAGTCAACAAATACCTGAGAAAATGTTAGATATTACATCCTGTAAGAGAAATACAGAATAAAATATTTTCAGATATCATCCCATGCCTGACAGAAAGGCCTAACATAAAAAAAAAAAATCTCTTAAGGAGAAATACTGGTGAGGAGATGGGCAAATAGAAAAGTGTACATTGTTGGTGGGAATATAAACTGTGCATCCACTATAGAAATTAGGGTGTAGACTGCATATGATCCATCTGTCCCCTTCTAGGAACCTTCCCGGAAGTCAGAGTACACATAGTATATAAATACCAATGTTTACACCAGCATAATTTATAGTATCCAGGTCTCAGAAACACTTTATGTATCAACCATGTGTGGATAAAGAAAGTGAAGTATTTGGGTGCAGTAAAATGGTACTCTACCATAAAGAACTTGAGGCAGGGGGATGTAATTTGATAGGATAATTTTAAGTAAATAAAACGGGCATGCAGACTTAAATATTGCATGATTTGCTTTGTATGAGAACCTCAAATATATACACTCATAAGTAAAGAGCTAAACAGAAGGTAGGAAAATAAAAAGTAGGAAGATATTCAAACAATTTCCAAAATTGTTTCAGAACAGATTCATTGTTCAAAAAACATTTTTGTGTATGCTAATTTGTTCCATTTATATTGTCTTCATTGGAAATAGTTTTGTGCTGTCATCTATTTGTTTTTTTCTGAAAATATTGTGGTCTATGATTTTTACTCTGAGGAACATTTTGATCATTCCTGTAAGATTACGGAACAGTGTATTAAACATTGCTATTCTCTTCTTATATTTGCCATGAAATTTCCTTTTATATTTCTTTTATATTTTTCATAGAAGTAAATAAATTATTTTGTGATCTAGTATATGGTTGGTCCAGAAGGATGTTCCACATTCCTCAGAGAAGAGTTTATCTTGCACAATTCTTTAATGATAGGTTCTGTGTGTATCTGCTGGATCGATTTTCTCCAAAGTTCAGTTCAGTCATGGTACAGCATTAACATTCTCTCTGGTTGAGCTGCATATTATTGAATGTACTGTAGTGAAATCTTTTAATAGTTTTATGTTAACTATTGCTTTCTTTGGATTTATTAGTGTTTGCTTTTAGTAATACTCAAGAAATCTAGCGCTGAGTGCACTTATATTTTAAGTAAAGATATTCTATTAATGAATTGATTCCTTAATCACTTAATGATTGTTCTTTTTACTTTTTATGAATTTCTTGACTTAAAGTTGTAATGCATATAATATATGCATAGCCTCTATTTCTTTTAGTTTCCTTTTGCTTAGAATATTTTCTTCTATTCTTTCATCCTGAAATTATTTGCCTACTTAGGTTGAAATGGGTTGCATGTAAAGGACATATATTTGGAATTTTCATATCAAAATGCCATCATATAATTTTTGACTTAGAAGGGCCAGTGGTATGGCTCAGTACATAAGCACTTGCTTAGGTAAGCGCAGGGGCCAGGGTTTGATCCCTGGCACCTCATGACTCACCAGTCCTGCACCTGGGTGGGCTAAGGTGGCGATGGAGTCCAGGTGTGGTTATGCACACCTGTAATCTCAGCACTAGGGAGGAAAAATCAGGAGGATCACTATGAGTCTGGGCTGCGTAGTGAGACCCTCTGCACAAAAACAAACAAAAAAGACCAAAAAATCCTTTAAAAATACAAAGAATTGCCAGGCGTGGTGGCGCACGCCTGTAATCCCAGCACTTGGGAGGCTGAGGCAGGAGGATCAGTGTGAGTTCGAGACCAGCCTGGGCTACAAAAGTGAGCTCAAGGCCAGCCTGAACTGCACAGTGAGACCCTGTCTCAAAAATACAAAAAAAAAAAAAAAAATACAAAGAATTTGTGACTTAGAAATATAATTAACTTATATTTACATTATTTTTAAGGGCTTACCGCTGCCTATTTGTTCCTAGTTTACCAGTTATTTGGTTAATCTTTATTTTCTTTCACCTTCTCTTGAGACTTCATGATTTTCATTAGTGCTAAACTTCTGTTTTATCTCCACCCATGTACAGTCATATTTTTGTCACAATATGAATTCTTTCGAGTACGTATTTCTTGACAATTTATTTAACTATTTGAATGTTTTGACTGATAAACTAGAAATATGTATGACTAATGAAGCACCATAGCAACCTATAGATAGCTTGGATTGGACCATGATGTACATTCACTGGCAAATTGTTTTTGTTTCATACTTATGTTGTTAATTACTAAGCTTCCTTTTTTCATTTGAAGAATTCCCTTAACTATTTCTTTTATGTTTGTTTGTTTGTTTGTTTGTTTTCCTGTGTTTTAGGGAAGAGTCTACAGGGTGTTCAGGGTCTCACCACTAGATCTGACTCATAGTGATCAACCTGTTTACAACCTTGCAAGAGCTGGAATTACAGGAGCACACCACCACACCCGGTCTCAATTGCCAGCTCGGTGTGCCCCTGGGGATCCAGCCACTAGCCCTTGTGCTTGCTTGCAGGTACTTTAATCCACTGAACTACTTGGCCAGCCCTTCTTTCATGTTAAGTATATGGGAGGTGAATTGTTTCAAGTTTTATTTGTTGAAGGAAATGTTATATGTCTAGAAAATTTTCCTTTGCTTGTTTTTATTCTTCTAGCACTTTAAATATACTATCCCCCCCGGGCCTACAAGGTTTCTGCTGCGAAATCCACTGATAATCTGCTGTATATTATTCACATATGACTTGATGTGTTTCTCTTGCTGCTTTTATTATTCGCTCTTTTATTTCACGTTTGACAGTTTAATTGCACTGTGACATTTTGAGAACCTCTTTGAGTTAAATTTGTGTGGAGAATCTGTGAAATGTGACTCCAATTCTTGGGAGATTTTCAGCAATTACTTCATTAAATAAACTTTCTTTCTCTAATTTTCAGTGCTGTTTTTTAAACAGCAATAATGCAAATAACTTTGCTTAATTGTGCTTTAGTCAAGTCTTATTCCTTTTCATTCTATTCCTTTCTTACTTCATGTTATTTCAAAAGATCTTCAAGTTCAGAGATGCCTTTTTGCTAATTTTTCTTTTATTGAAACATCCTACTTTAATATGATTTCCTTTATTGTACTCTACCATTGCTAAATTTCTGCTTGACTCCTTATTGTATCTAGTATTTGTTAAGATTTCATCCACATCTGAATTGTTTTATTGATTTCATTGAATTGCCTGAACTCTCTTTTTCTCTTCAAATTACCTGAAGATCCTTATTTGACTTCCTTTTCCAGCAGCTCATACATTTTCTTTCCTTTGGAGCCAATTACTGAAAGCTTACTGTGCTTCTTTGGTTGTGTCATGTTTCCTTGAATTCTCGTTGTTTTTGCACTAATACCCATACATATAAAAGAACAACCACCTTTTTCCAACTTTACAGAGTTCCTTTTATTCAAAGAAAATCTGAAAATGGATCTTCGTGTGCCAACTGATAAGAGTTTGAAATTTCTGTTTTCCAGCTGACATGGTAGAATTAGCACCAGGAAGCTTGTTTAGCTGCAATCAGTATTCATGGGGGCAGTGACTGCCTCACTGGTTGAAATGTAGAAGACTGTAGAAGCCGAGGCAACTGTATAGGTTGTCAGCATATATATTTGCATATGCTAGTAATATATATATATATATATATATATATATATATATATATATATTAGTAAGACAACCACAATAATTAACACAATGCATATTGTTGTCTCCATAGTAGTTGTTCAGAGTACAAAATGCAGACATGATAACTTTTCTGGAAACTATTGAACATTTCTACTCATCAAGCTAAGATGTTAAACCAAGAGAGTTTCTATGGATGTGAGATCTGACACAGTGCATCACGAGTTGTAACAACAGTGAGTTATGGAAGCACAAACTTAGAGAGGCTGTTGAGTACATATCTGAGGCTTAGAGTTTCTTACATCTGTTGTGGCGCCTGGGTTGCAGCTTAGATTTCATTCCATGAGGCAAAGTTGGAAGCAGAATTGGCACAGTGCTAAGGCCTCTGTCTCAAGCCCACATCTCCATCAGATTTCAAAGCCTGGGCTGTGGCAGAGCATTTGGTACTGGAGAGCAAGGACAGCAATGTACAGCTTCGAGCATCTGGGAAGTGTGCCACAGCACAGGCACCATTCCGCAAGAGGGGAAACACAAATACCTCTTCATCTCATGCCCAAGGAATGAGACTAAGGGCCATAAGCGGATAGCCTGGACCCTGAGAGGATGGAGGCCATTTCAACTCCACCATTGGACTTTGGAGGGACTCCTTTTGTTGACCTCCATATTCAGGCTATGAAAAGGCAGGAACAGCAGTGGCTTAGGTAGATGAAAAGGCTTCCCTATATATAATTTGGGCCAACTGGATAGAGGTTAGCCAGGGATAACCTTAGAATATACAGCCTTCTTTGCAAGGTGATCTAGCTGTGACCAAGCCTCACAAGGGAAAAGCAGCATCCATTTGTATGTAGTTTATCCTTCTCCAGTGCACACACACCTATGTGGGCTCCAGGAAGCTTCCTAGACCAGGTTTGGTGCACGTGAGGACTGCAGGGCTCCCCAGAAATGATGCAGGTGCTCACACATAGATCATGGCCCTTGTATGTACTTTTTCTCCAGAGGAAAAAATCACTGTGAGTACTGAGCTGATGTTGGTTGGGAAACTGTACAAAGGAGAAGAGGATTTTTTCCCTGTTATTCTTTTTTTTTTTTTTTTTTTTTTTTGTCTTTTTGAGACAAGGTCTTGCTATGCAGTTGAGGTTGGTCCTGCGCTCACTTTTGTAGCCCAGGCTGGTCTCGAACTGGCACCAATCCTCCTGCCTCAGCCTCCCAAGTGCTGGGATTACAGGCGTGAGCCACCACGCCCGGCTTTCCCTGTTATTCTATATGGGAATAAAGTTTTAGTGCTCTGTATTGTTTCCACTACTAACTGGAGATTACTCCATTTATTTGATCCTTGATTTTGAAGAAAATACAGAGAATCTCTGACTTGAACGTTCTGAGAGAATTGTTCATAAGCCAAATTCATTTGTAAGCCAACAACATGAATTTTACACAGTCCGCATGTGAAGGTTTGTGACTTGAATATTCAAAAGTTGGGAACTTCATTTAAGAACAAATTTTTAAGACATAATCTTTTACAAAAAAAGCATAGGAAGCTTTTCATAGTGTGGGCATACATAATATGCATGTGGAAAAAATCAGAAATCATTCAAAAGTATGCTTTTTAAAATAGATTTAATAAGTCCAATCCAAATCAAATTATTTCACACAGTACAGAGTGCACAACGTTTTTCTTTTCTATCAGTCTCACATAAACTAACTTAGCCTCTTCCATAATAATAGATTTATATTTAAGGTATAGAAGGATAGGCATATAACATAAGGGCAAAAATAAGAAAAAATGCCTTTTTCCTAATTCAGCAACATAAATCATTTCCCTACTTGTCATGTTTATATAATGCATGCACTCCTCAGAGAGACCATATTTATTCACTAGGTTTCTTGTTCCCAGCTTGGCTTCGAAATCACAGTGTAAGCTAAATAAAAAACATTAAAAATCTCTCCACATAATGAAAAGTCATTTTATAGACCTTGGTAATGAAATTATTCCAATTCTTTCTTTAGCTCTTTAGATCTTATTTTCTGCTACATCTCTCTGTTCATGTTTTTAAGAACATCACTCAAAAGCGCCACAGACTCTGTTCCTCCTTCACACAGATAGAACCTTCCTTATCAGCATAATTTTAGTTTAAAGGTGTTAATTTAAGGAAGCAAGTAAATTGAAATTCTGTTTCCTTCACCATTTCTTTTCTATGAAAAAACGATTGGGAGAAGTTCTATTTTGAGCCTCTGTCCCCAAACTGATTTTCATAGACTCTGTCCCCACATGCAGAACAAAATTACATTGCTTAGAAACTGCGTAGATAGCAGTCTCAGTAGATTCATTTGGTTATTTTAAACACTTCGTTTTAATTGAAAATGAACAAGTCATCAAAATATCATCTTCCTTGGGAGACAGGGAAAGCGTGAGTCATCTTGTGACTATACTCATAATTACAATGGGTGACCTCAGAGAACAAGGGATGATCCAGAAGTAAATGCCAAGAATAAAGGGTAATATCCCTCTATATGTTTGTTCTGGATGTATCTATTAGGATATTAGGATGCATTATGTTAAAATGTATATAAGATAGTTTATTTTTGAGTAGATAGAAACTGAAAAATATTAATGTCATTTTTAATTTCACTATATTTTAGTTGGGGAAATTAAAGTAGTTTTCTCATAAAATTACCAAATACTCTTTTTTGGGATTCAGAATAAATATAAATATGGCATATGTAGAATTTATTCTATGTGTATTATTATAAGAGGAATAAATATTGCATAGTTGTACTAGGTCATAATCTGTGAGAGGCAATATAGGAAACAGTACATAATTCTACTTTTGCTCCTGTTTTGGTTTTCCAATTATGAAAATAATTATAAGTTACAGTTTTCTGGGTCTTTATGTTTCCCTTTGGCTTTATTTGCCAAAAATAATGTGTAAATATTGGGCTGTCACACTAGTATGAGAACTTGAAAGAATTAAATAAAATCTGAAAGGTACAATAGAGGCAGTGAAATCAGAAAAACACCTGAGCATAAGGAATATGCCTAGAGACGAAAAGAAAAAAAGACACAAAAATCATGCAAGTATGAATATATAGGAGAGATAAGATGATTATACTACTAATTTCTATCAGTTTTTATTTTTTTATTTTTTTTCTATTTTTTCTATCAGTTTTTGAAGGCATCAGTTGATGCTTAATATTTTTACTTTGACTAATTCTGTATACTAATGAATTTTTATTTCTGCAAAATTTTTTGCTATAGAAAGTTACTGATTTACACATATACCTGAAATGTGAGCAATATCATGTTGATTGTCCTCAATTTATTAAATATATTGTCTTTGCCTTAGTAACATTTGCACATGGTGATGATTCAGTCCATCTACGTTTCATTCCTTGTAAAAAGGAAGACTCATTTCTATTAGATAATAGAAAAATACTGAACTTTGTGTCTTTTAAAAGTTTTGCAGTTCGTAAGGAATCATTTGAATGTGTGCCATTAGAGAAGGCCTTGACTTTCTCTTGACCAGTCTGACATTCAGGCTTCAGCAATGGGTTCTAGTGGATTGTCAACACTGTATCTCCACAAACACACGACAGCTTCCACGAATGCGTGCCTATGTTGCATGCACTGGTGGGCATGCAGTCTGGGATGCTTCATTCTCCAGTTATCAGATGAAGGTTGGGTCAGGGCTACTACTCAAGTAATCTTTTGAACTTAAAGTTCAAATATCTGTTTTATTTCTACTCAGAAAAATCAGTATAATCGCAACTTTTCTACTTTGTTCACACATACACAAAATATCATGTCATCAGATACAGTTCTTGGTTGCATCCTGGAAAAGACAGTGTCTGTTATACTTATTACTCATTAGTGAGCTTATACATCAAAAAATCTCCTACATTTTCTCAGTAATGTTTCAACTGTCTTTACATTTTAAAAATATTATCTTACTCTATTGTCCTGAAATTGTTTAGCTTTGTATAATTTGAATAAAATGGGTCTTTAACTTAGAAATAAGTTACCTGTTAACATACTCACCTAGGCCATGGATATGAGTATATATATATATATATATATATATATTGCACGAATTTTAGTACATTAAGAAATATTAAGATAGAGTTCAACAAACTTTTATGTTAGAGCACTTTAAAATTCATTTTTAAATTTACTTCATCTTAACAACTTAAGTACTCCTACAAAATGGAACCTCTTATAAATGTTGATCTATAATCTTCACACTTTGCATAAATATCCCTGATGTCTCTTTCCACTTCCTAAATTAGGTTTTAACATTGCCCTAACTTTTACTGAAATTAATACTACCAATAATGTTTATGTAGTACAATATGTGGTAGACTACAATTAAGATTGCTTGCAATGCTGTGAATAATTATAGCAGAATATGCATGTTCAACTGCTTTCTTGCATTAGTTTTATCATCAAACAGGTGAATGACTGTATATTACCAGTGAGCTATGTTTAAAAATATTTTAATTTATATTTTCAAAATACTTTTTTGTGTTTGCTTTAGAAATTTATTACCAACAAATCACTGCTATCTCAATTCACTTTCCTCATCTTCACAAACAGTACCTGTCATTCTCATTCTAAAGAAAAGTTTATTTCTGGCACACAATTTTATGAGGTTTCAGTCCGTGCACGGTGGCTATCTCTGTGGGAAAAATAACCTGGTAGAAGAAGTTATTCCTTAGCTGATGCTAAAGAAAGCTGCTCACATAATGGCAGCCAGGAAGCACAGAATGAAGAGAAGTCTTGGGCCTTCCACATCACACCACCAGTGACATACCTCTAACTAGGAACTACCTCTCACAGCACAGTGCTGAGCTCACTGCTAGATGAATCCCTAGATGACCACTTTGCTCCTGTGGTCTAGTCGCTTCCAACCATGTGCAGTTTTGAAGTTGTGCCCCTTGTCTAAAAATGTAACTTCTAGGGCGGTGGTATAGCTCAGCATACTAAGTGCAGGGGCTAGGATTTGGTCCCTGGCATGGCATGCTGCACCAGCCCTGCCCTTGTGTGCCCTGAGCCTGGGACGGAGTTCAGGCCTGGTGGTGCAACCTGTAATTCCAGCACTAAGTAGGCAGAAATCAGGAGGATCACTGAGTGTGGCCTGAGTAGTGAGACCCTGCATGCACACCCACACCCCCCTCCACACACACACACATTCATGCACACATACACACCAAAAAAAAAAAAAAAAACTTGAAAAAGTAACTTCTGCTTTTGGCACCCATAAGATTCAAAACTATCATTTTACATTTACTCTACCTTTAAGAGTTACCAGCGCTTTAACAACTACAGCAATGCTGAACTTCCATGTCTAATGTCTTCTCTGAGAGTTAAGGCAAATGCTTAGCTATGAGTCTCCATAAACACCAAAGGTAAAGTTAAGTACTTAAAAAATGCAAGGGCATAGGGTAAAACTTGCCATTCTAAAAGGATAAAAAGTGAATGAGACAAAGCAAGATTGAAGACTAGCAGAGTAATCACTAAGTCTTAACACTGCATCAGGCATTTTCGGCCCTTGGAGGTGAGATATGGGTTCCACACGATGTGGCTGCCCAGCTCTTGTGCTCTGCTTGCTCCTGGTCTGCATAGTGTATCTGTTACAATGGCTCTGCTCTCTGACTACCACTTTCCCCATATGCTTCAAATCCCCATCTTTTCTAACTTTCTGGTGTCCCAGCTGCACCTTTAACTTCACAGTTATAGTACCTTCAAGGCCTTTTCATATTTGAGTGGAAGCCCTCTAATCCCACAAATCTCTCCTGCTGTACCCCTATTAAATCCAGCAATATGTGCATGATGCTAATTTCTGATTCCAGTTCAAGCAGATGTATTTGGGTCATGTCTTCCAAAGTCCTAGATGATAGAGTATTGTGAAGGAAATTTTAGGAACCATTTACCTGCAAGACCTTTCTTGAGCAAGGCAATCAGAGACTCTCTGCTCAAGGAATGGTCTTTCAAAGGAGTTTTGAGAGCTGAGGAGATAGCTCAGTAGAATAAGTGCTTGTTTGGTGAGTGCAAGGCCCTAGGTTTAATTTCCCGTTCCGCAAAAAAAAAAAAAGAAAAAGAAAAAGAAAAGAAAGTATAAGCTGGGCATGGTGGCACGCACTTGTAATCCCAGCACTTGGGAGACTGAGGCAGGAGGATTGGTGTGAGTATGAGACCAGCCTGGGCCACAAAAGCGAGTTCAACTCCAGCCTGAAATGCATAGCAAGAGCCTGTCTCAAAAAGACCAAAGAAAAAGAAGAAAGAAAGAAAGAAAGAAAGAAAGAAAGAAAGAAAGGAAGGAAGGAAGGAAGGAAGGAAGGAAGGAAGGAAGGAAG
>PVJA010049529.1:0-13703 GCA_004027025.1 Myocastor coypus
GTCGTTGCACTTGTCAAGCAGGTGCTTAGGCCACTGAGCTATCTCCTCAACCCTCACTCTCTACTTTTAAAGAAAATAATCATCTTTGCTTCTTTCCTTTGGCATCTTCAAAAACTTACCTCCTTTGGCATACTTCATGATATTCTCATATTCTCTTGCAGTGAGAAACGGTTCCAGCTCTGTTCTAGGACTAATCCTTGGAGTTCTGGATCCCAGCATCTCACATATTCTCATGGAGTTTCCTTCCTGTACAGTTTCCTTTGGCAGCTCTATTCTTGACACTGTCTCCTTTCTTGGTTTCTGTAACGCCAGTGCCTTCTAATGCTCTTGTTTTGTTCTTCATTCTTCACACTATAATATTCTGCTCTTTTCTCTGTGCACACTTTATTTTCTCATTTTCCTTTTTTTTTTTCTATGCAAACGTTAAAGGTTATATTCCTTGCATGCCATCCTCTCTTTTCTTTATTTACATAATCCTTGTAAGAGGCTTAGTCATGTCACTGGCTATAACCTTAACCCAACTTGAGATGGATTAAGGTTAAACTCTACCTTTTCCCTGAACTTCAAACTTGTATGTTAAACTGTACAAATCACCACTTAGAAATCACATGTGCTGTAACAAAAGACTTAAAGGTTAATATCTTAAAGAAAAATGAGCATATCTGTCACATAAACAGCCTAAAGTGAGCATTCTAGGTAAGCAGAAGACTAATACACGAGGGAACCCCAGCCGCTGAAGGCTCTGCCATTCTAGTTTGAGATTTTGTAGGTCATTCTGGTCATCACCATTCAAAACAGTAGATGAAGGGGAAGAAGCATAGATTCAATTTTAGAGATTTCTTCCTAAGCAAATGAAAAACAAGTTGCACATATCATTATTGGTCACATTCCACCAGCAAAATTATAGTCATATGCACACCCCCTTACTGGAAGAGGTGACTAGGAAATGTCCTCCCCAGTGAGGACTGGGCAGCCACATCCCAGCCATGATTAAGTAGAAAGGGAGAAAACAGTTTTGACTAGATAATTTGTAATCTCTTCTTTAAGTATCAGTATATAGAAAATGGATTTTTTAAAAAAGAAAAGAAAATGGATTTAACAGTTTTCCCTATTTCAATGTTTCCTTCTTCTAGGCTCTTTCTGTTTATCCCAATCTGTGTTGTAGCGCATAAGAGAAACCCAAATTTATTCTACAGTCTACTCTCTCTGTCTCACTTCTAAGCTAATGTATCATCAAGTTCTTTGCTACTGTCTAAATATTCCCATGAACAATTCTCTGTTCCCACTCCAACTTCTTTTCTTACCTGCACTTCAGAAACAGCTTCCTAAGTGATCTATTCTTGCTTCCAGTCTTACCATCCTTTAAATAATCTATTGCCTAACTTCCAGCATGAACTTCATAAAAATACAAACTGAATTATAGGACTCCTAATCCTTCAGTAGTTACTCAGTGGTTTGGATAAAGCCCAAACTTCTTAGCATGAGATTAGATAACCCTATGTGCATTGATGCTTAATAAATATTCATTGAGTGAGTAAATGATCTAGCTGTTGCCTACTTCTCTGATCTTATCCACTACTACTCCTTTGCATCTATTTACGTCCAATTGTGAGGAAGTTCTGTAAATTCTTGCTAGATTGTTTCACATCCCTACGTTCTCTAGAGCCAGTCAGTCTGTGAGTTCAAGCACGGTGCATCTTCTGAGGAATGTCTACATGCAATATGGCACCTGATATAATCTGTTTTAATTTTGTCTTTATGTTCTTCATTTGAGTGTCCGTATTTGTTGTTTACTATCTACACATTCCAGGCATATCTGTTTTCTCTTACAAGGCATGCAGATTAGTAGGCAAATTGATATTAAATAGTACATGAATAAATGTAAAATATAAATATTGAATTCTGTGGGGAACGAGTACACTAGGACACACTAGGACACATCAGAAATACCTAATTTAGACGAGATGAGACATGTTCAGGGTGGTGAGGCTGTAGATGAGAGACACGTAATTTATACTGCTTGTTAGACAACAAGAAAACATCTGAGGAAATTATACGTAAGCAAAAGCCTAGAGTTTAGATTTGGTACTTGTTATCTTCTCCTTTTCACCTTCCTTCTTAGCCTTTGGCTGGGAGTTTATGTGTGTGTGTTCTCTTCTCAATCTAAATAGCCCTGTTCCCTCCAAATATTCCCTTTATGTTATGAGTTATAATCTTAATGAACTTGGATCACATTTTGGTTTACTAATATCTTCCCTAAAACGTATTGTTGATAGCTGAATCCAATTTTAGTGACATGATCTAGCTGCGTAAGGTGGGAGAATGCCACTATCCACTATCTCTCTTATGCTGAAGTCAGATTTCTAAGATTTTTTGTAATGTTTGGGAACTGCTTAACAATAGGAAACCAGATAGAGTTGGCAAAGGAGAGAACAACAGCTGCTAACCTGCTTTAATCCTATCTTCCCTTGTGCTTCTTAGGACTCAAGCTAAGAAGTTTGCATTTTCCCATGTAAACATGTCTCATTTTATTCAATCCACTGGTCCAGCTTGCTAAGATTTTTTTAAAAAAAATGTTATTCTAGGGGCCCAGCAGGATGGCTCAGTGGTCTAAAGTGCCTGCTTGGGAAAGCTTGGGCGGCTTCAGGGACCACGGTTCGATCCCCAGCGCCACATGCTGCGCCAGCTCTGCCCTGGGGCGGGCTGAGCCAGCCATAAAAATGAGTGAATAAACAAACAAAGGTTCTGAAACAAGAAAAAAAAAATAAATAAATAAAAATAAAATTCTTTAAAAATATTATTCTAATCTTCAAGTGCATATATTCTTCTTTCCAACTTTATGCCACCTGTGAATTTGATGAATCTGTTTTAAACATTAGTATGCAAGTTGCTAATAAAAATGTTAACTGCTACTGGGTGTGGACACAGCCCTAGCATGACACTACAAACTTGCCTAAGAAACATTAATTAATCACCACCTTTATTTTAGGCAATTATATAATTGCTTATGCACTCAAGATTTCTTCAACTTTTTCACAAGGATTAGAGATCTTGTCAAGTACTTGCTGAAGTTCAACGACACACCTTTGTAGCATAATAGAATCATGCAAATTTAAATTAAGAATAGGAATACTTTTATTGTGCTAAGATGAAATGCACAGTGAACATGGCTTTTATGCAAAGTATGATCAAAGAGGCTGAATCAGTGACTGGGAAATGTGACTCTTGGGAGATGAGTTTTAGAAGAAAAACTTGAATGTAGATCAGTTAGAACAACTGATGCAGCATTATGAGAGGCTGTGAGTGTGGCCATCAGAAGAAATTTCAAAATAGGAATGCAGAAAATAAGAGGAACAAGTTAGGAGGGGTTTCAATAGTGTTTGTTCATGTGTTCTTTTTTTTTTTTTTTTACTATTGAAATAATTATGATTTGCATATTGAGGCTTGAAGAATTTAAGTACTTTGTCTAAAATGTGATAGCTTATTGAGGGTAACACTGATTTCACCCCAGACCTCTGTAGCTCAAAAAGTCTGGATGGAAGGCTTTTTTTTTTTTATAGTAGACTTAGTTAATGGAGAGCATGTCTAGAGAAAATCTAAAAGGCTAATACCAGTGTTTGAGTAGCATCAAAGGGAATAATTCAGAACAGTCTCAGGGGAGGGGGATCATTTCTTCAGAGAATGAGAAAGCTATGTTGGGTTATCAAATCTTGAAATCTTTTGTTGGAGTTTTTTTGGTCTTCTATGTAGAATATCAAGTCATCTGCAAATAACAATATTGTAACTCTTTTCCTTTTCTATCTTTATTACTTTTATTTTATTTTTTTTTTTCTTGTCTAATTGCTCTGGCTAATGTTTCCACAATATATTGAATAGGAATGGTGATAGTGGACTTCCTTGTTTGTTCCTCATTTTAGAGTGAAAGCTTTCATTTTTTGTCTGTTTAGAATGATGATAGTTGTTGGTTTGTCATAAATTGGCTTTTTTCAGATTGAGGTAAAGACCATTTACTCCAGTTTTCTGTAGCATTTTTTTTTTATCATGAATAATGTTTTGGATTGTGTCTATTGAAATGCTCATATGGTTTTTGTCCGTTTTGTTGATATGGTGTGCTATATTTACTCCTTTATGTATGTTGAACCATCCTTGCATCCCTGGGATGAATCCTACTTGGTTATGAAGTATAATGCATTCCATCTGACAGTATTTCATCGCAGATTTTTTCTTATGTATTCATTGGGGAGATTGGCCTGTCATTTTCTTTTTTTGGTTAGAACCTTCTCTGGTTTGGTATCAGGTTAAGACTTGTTTCTAGGAATGATCAGGTATTGCTTCCATTTCAGTTTTATTAAAAGTTTGTGGAATAGTGGCATTAGATCTTCTCTAAATTTCTTGTACAGTTCTGCAGTGGATCCATCAGAATCTGGGCTTTTAATTACATTAACTGATGTTAGGATGGTCAGAATTTTTTATATCTTCTTGACTAATTTTTGGTAATTCATAAGTATCTAGGAATCTGTAAACTTCTGTATTTTACATCTTATTAGGATGTAGTTGGTATTAACAGTAGGTATTAATGATCTTCTGGGTTTTTATAGGATCTGTTGTTGTTTCATCATTTTCTTTTTCTTTCTTTCTTTCTTTTTTAGGAACTGGAGATTAAACTCAGGCCCTTGCGCTTGCCAGGCAAGTACTTATTCTACTGAGGTATCTCCACAGCCCCAGTATTTCACCGTTTTCATGATTATTATTTTTACAGTACCAGGGATCTAACTTGAGACCTTGTGCATGCCAAGCAGGCACTTATGCCACTGAGCTGTTTCCCTATCCCACCATTTTCATTATTAATTGCATAGATTTGAGTCTTTTCTTTCCTTTTTTGCTTAGGCTGGGTAAGAGTTTGTTCATTTTATTTAGTCTTCCCAGGAACCAACTCTTCTTTGGTACTCTTATATTATTGGCCTCAATTACATTGCTTTCTTCTGTGACTTTTATAATTGCCTTCAATATAAAAACTTTCAGTTTAATGTGTTATGTTTTTTTAAAGTTTGAGGTTCAACATTAGGTTGTTTATTTCAGCTCACTTGGTTTTCCTGATAGAGGAATTTACTGCTATAAATTTTTTTCTGATAGTGCTACTTTCATTTCATCGTATAAGTTCTGGTGTGTTGTGTTATCAGTCATATAGCTGTATAAAAGTTAACACTCAAAACTCAATAGCGTCCCAGTACACAAATATCAAACTCAATGAGAGCAAAATGAGAGAAACCTTTAGCCATACTACTGAGGAAAATGAAATATTTAGGAATTTATCTAGCAAAAGAAGTAAAAGCTCTTTATGCTGACAGCTATAGTACTCTGAAAAAGATTAAAGAGGATATAAAAAGATGAAAAGATATCCTTTGTTCTTGGGTAGGAAGAACCAATATAATGAAAATGGCTATACTCTAAAAATTCTTGTACATATTTACTGTAATCCTGCTCAAAATATGAATAACATAACTCACAAAATTAGAAAAAAATAAACCTAAAGTTCATTTGGAACAAGAAGAGATCTAGAATAGCAAAATAAATTATGGGTCACAGAAGCAAGGTAAAGAAGCATTACAATCCCTGACTTGAAACTATACAACAAAGTTACAGTAATAAAACCAGCAGGGTAAGGACAGGTGAGATAACTCAGCAGACTAATCACTTCTTAGGCAAGTGTAGTGGTTGGGGTTTGATCCCTGGCACCACAGGCCATGCCAGCCCCATCCCTAGGTGCCTTGAGGTGGCCACAGAGACCAGATGTGGTGGTGCACACCTATAATTCCAGTGCTAGGGAGGCTGAAAACAGGATGGTCACTATTAATCCAAACTGTGTAGTGAGACCACATACCAAATACGTTGAAAGAAAATCAGCAGCGTATAGGCAAAAACAAATGAAAACAAAACAAAATAGACTCAAAGATCAATGGAACAGATTAGGAGATGTGTAGACCACTCCAAACACACATTTATATTTGATGGAGGGATCAAACACTTCATTCAAGAGGAATGATATCTTCTTTAATAAATGGTGCTGAAAAAACTGACTTTCCGCATGCCAAAGACTAAAACTAGATCCGTATCTCTCACTATGCACTAAAGTAAAATGAAAATGGATCAAAGATCTAGGTATTAAAACATAAACACTTCAATCCCTGGTACTCCATGCAACACCAGCCCCATACCTGGGAGCACTGAGCTGGCAACTAGGTGTCATGGCACAGGACTGTAATCCTAGCACTGGGGAGGCTGAAACAGGAAGGTCACTAGGAATCTGAGCTGTATAGTGAGACTCTGTATAAAAAACAAAAACAAAAACAAAACAAAACAAAAGAAACTAAAAAGAAACATAAACACTTAATCTTTTGGAAGACAGAATAGGTAGGACTTTTCAAGAGATAAGTGTAGCCAAATACTTCATGAACAAAATAGGAAATATTACAAAGAATCAGCTAGGATCTCTTCTTATTAAAAAGCTTTTGTCTGGCAAAATAAACCATCAGTAGAGTAGAGATAGCCAACAGGGTGGTAAAAATATTTTGCCAGCTGTTCCTCAAACCAAGGACTAATATCTAGAATATATGTAGAATGAAAAACAATACCCCCGATGTAAGTATCCAACTCAAAAATGGGCATCTAAAGTGAATAAACACTTCTCAGATGAATAAATAGAAATGGCAAATAAATCTATGAAAAAATGTTGAACATTACTGGTCATTTGAGAGAGGCAAATTAAAACATTGCTGAGATTCTATTTCACTCCAAAAAGGAATGATTATTATCAACAAATCAACTAATAATAAATGCTGGCAGGACTGTCAGGAAAAAGAACCCTTCTCCACTGTTGGTGGGAGTGGAGACTGGTGCAACCACTGTGGAAATCAGTATGGAGATTCTTTAGTAAAAATCTAGAGGTCCCACCTGACCCATGTATTCCCTTTCTTAGTGTTTTCCCAAAAGAATGAAAGCCTCATACCATAGCTGTCTGTGCACTTCCATGTTTATACTAACACAGTTTGTAATAGTTCAGTCTTGGAAACAGCCTAAGTGCCCATTGACTGATGAGCAGAGAAGCATGTGATCTTTTTATACAATGTAGTACTACTCAGCCATAGAGAAGGATAAACTTTAAACATTTCTAAATGGATGCACCTTATTGAAAATGTTAATGTTTAATTGTTTTAATTGTTTGATCAATCCTATATACCTGTATCTATCAATTTAAACTGATCTGATGATGAAAATATGTAATATAACCACTGTTAAATTTAAATAATAAAAATATTAAATGATGAAAAAAAAAGTTCTGAAAGAAGAAAAAAAAATTCTTTAAAAAATAAATAAATGGATGCACCTTGAGACCATATTTTTAAGTGAAATAAATCAGCCACATCTGTCTAAATATCATGTTTTTTATCTGGTGTGAGAACCTGAAAGTGTAAATGAGGACCAAAATATACCATAGATATTGTGAAGTAAAAGATTTTCAAATGGAAGGGGGAACTAGAGAGGGGAGAAGAAGAAAGAAAGGAAGAGAAAAGAAAAAAAAACTATGAACAAAAAAATGGAAAGGCTTTTATTGATAACAAAGTGGAGAAGAGTTGTAGGGAGCACAGGAAAGGAGAACAGGAAAAAAACAAGATGGATCATGTATAGATCCAAATTCCCTCGGATGAGCGTGATTGTTGTGTATGTGTAAAATGTACCAATAAATTTAATTAATTCAGAAAAACATTTAAAAAAGAAAGGTACCTTTGAAATAGTTCTGGCTCAACTGTAAAGTGTAGATGACACTGGAAAGAGAAAGGTGCTGAGATACACTTTAGGTCTAGGGCTAAGTCAGTGAATCTTCTAGGCAGGGGGACAGGATGATCCATCAGTTAGTGACGTTGAGGCCTAGGCCTGAGGTAGATGTTTTTTATAGCAAGACAAGCTTGGCGGGAAGGCAGATGTGCTGGAACAAACACGGGAGCATGGTCTGTAGACCAACTATGGCAGACAGGCTGGCCATGGAGGTGATTACGATATCTATGCTCTACGAACATTCATTTTCTAGGGGAGAATATTAGACAGAGACCTTAAATGACTTGCCCAAGGCCACATATCCAGCGTGTGTCTGACTCCACAGCTTACTCTAGCATGGTGCTGTGCTGCTGCCTCAGCTGTCACTTCTGTGAAGCCCCGCTGAGGTTCACCGTGACAGCTACACACTTTCTCTTCTGGGTTCCCATAGATCTGTGATATGCTTCATAAGTAGGCACACTGTTTCTTTAATTAGCTCATGTTGTTGGTTCTCTTTTATTTCCCACCCTGCTGTGAGATCCTTAAAAGCAGGACTGAGATCTTGTGTTCCACTCCCCTTCTGTGCCAGCATGGCGCATGGAATCTAGTGACTGTAAGTTTGCTAGGTGAGTGTCGCACAAGTTCGGGTAGTGGTTATGTGGAAAAGTCACCAACTCTTGGTAACACTTTATAGGAAGGATGCCGTGGTTTACAGAATCAACTGCAAGACATCTAAAAAAATGTAGGCTGGGTGTGGTAGTGCACACCTGTAATCTTAGCACTTTGAAGGCTGAGGCAAGAAGATGCAAGTTTGAGCTTAGCTTGGGTAGTGACTTAGAGAGTCAGAGTTTCTGTTTGTTAGTTTTTAAGGTAGGGTTATAGCTCAGTATGAAGGCATTGGGTTCCATTCACAGTACAAAAAAAAAAAAAAGAAATTTAGCCAAGAAATTGAGGAAGTTAGGTAAAAATAGAAAAAAAGATTCGGGATTCGCTTGAGTGCAAAAATAAATTTAGTTTCCAGATATAAAACCCTTAAAACTATGTAAACAATATATTTATTAAGTCATGATGTTTGCTCTCATTATGTGAGTTGGCTCTTGAAGGTCATCAGGTTTGCAAACGGAAGAAAGAAGGTCCAGTGTATGCAAAGACTTCTACCTAATAGGGTATGATGTGTTAAGAGAATTTGTAGAACTTGATCCAGCTAGAATATAATGTATACCAAAGAGGGAATAAGAGGTGTAAAGAATAATAAAAGCTGAGTCTAGCAAAGAAGAAGAAAGCACATTAGATTAGTACTCACTGTGGTTATCAGAATAAAGTCTTTGTGTAGGATTCACCTTAAGGAAAGGGGAATCAGTGGTAGCTGCTAAACAGGACAAATGAGGTGCCCAATACACACTGGACCCTCCAAGTTGTGAGTTGCCTGAGAGAGATTTAATCACAAATCATTAGGGCTCTCTGCTAGCAACAGAAGGACAGGCAAAGGGTTGGAAGACACTAGGCTGATTCCTGAACACTGCAGAGACACGTGAAAACTACATAAATTTTACATGTAAATCTTGACTGCAACTTTATAGAGGTGCAGTTCAGGCCATGGCTGCTAAAGTGACCCCACAATTTGAGACTCATCAGAGAAGGCCCCGTAAAGTAGGTGAATCATGAGCTTGGTTTCAAAGAGGGCCTCAGGGTTTGTCGGAGATCCTTGCTTTACCAATGAAGGACCAGAGAAGAGGAACGTCCTGCCAGTGGGCCAACTGCAGGCTGCTGATGGCTGTGGGGCTTTCCCAGTGCAGCACACTGCCACCACATAAAACTTCACCTTGCAAGGCCTGGCTCCAAGTCAGGGAGAGCAGCTCACATATAGCTCTGGGCCATCCTGAGAGATTCCACATACAGCCATAAATTCACAGACAAGATTCACAGCCCTTGTAAATGCTCCTCAACAATGCCCGTGTGTGGGTGAGAGCCTTTTTATAAGCTCTGCAAGGTTGAAACTACCTTGTAAAGACTCAGGGCAGGCCCTGGAAAGCAGAAGGTCCCACTGTGGGGCCCAGTGTGTCTGCCCATAGCCAGCAAATGGCCGGCTTGCCAGGCTTCTTGGTCAGAGCCAAATGCCTGTTGAAGGACATGCTAATGATTTTCAAGAAGTGCTTATTTTTTGCCCTGTAAAACTAATTGTGCTTGAAGTAGAAACATTGGAGAATGTAAAAAAGTAAAAATGCCTTAAATTTTACTATTTAAACTTCATCATTAAGTTGCTGCTTATAGCTTTTGGTTTCCAACTTTTTAGTGTTTTGTTTATTTTTGTATATTATGTTTATGTGCATATGTACTGCAGACATGTATATGTCTAGAATATGTCTTACTATTGTGGTAAAATATATACAATATGAAATTTGCCACTTTAGCCATTTTATTTTTTAAAAGAATTATTTTATTTTATTTTTTCTTGTTTCAGAACTTTTGTTTGTTTATTTATTTATTTTTATGGCCGGCTCAGCCTGCCCTGAGGGCAGAGCTGACGCAGCATGTGGTGCCAGGGATCGAACCTCGGTCCCTGCAGCCGCCTAAGCTTTCCTAAGCAGGCACTTTAGACCACTGAGCCATCCTGCCGGGCCCACACTTTGGTCATTTTAAACTTTTGTGAGTTAAAAAATCTTCATCAAGAGCCACTGCTTGGTTCCTGGTAGAGCTTGCCTTCTGTGCTATCTGACTGTCTGTGCAGGGGGCATCTGGGGGCATTTCCACTCTTCTGGTTAACTTTACTTTTGGGCTTTTCACATAGACTGGATTCCACCCTATAGCAGCATGAGCTTTCTTACCATGTCCTCCACATCATGGTCACATTTCCTTTAGATACCAAGAGAATTGTTTCTTATAAGCATCTTCCTCTGCTTCTGTTTGGCATCACATTCAATTTGCCGTGTTCTGGCTCCCAGTGTGCACCTTGCACTTGTGCTTCAAATTCCTTGCTTGCAGACTCACACCCAGGGAGTTGTTTGGTGGTGTGAGAAGCACACAAGCTCCCCGGACCTTGTTGCTAGTGGTTGCTCTGGTGAGGAGTCCGTGCTCAAAGTAGGTCAAGAGCCCACCTTGACCATCAGTGCTTTCTGAGCTGTGTTCATCTCCAGTCATCTCTGTCTGGCCTTTGTAGATCTCATCTATGCCAAACCTATTGAGAATCACATCGGCCAGTTGCAGGACTGTTGAATACTGCAGCAAAATTTACCAAGCCAGTTTTCAAACCATATTTTGGTAGTTCATATGGGCACATGCTGCACCCTTGAAGTGCAGATTATCACACAGGTGTGTAAAATCTGACATATGCAAACTACCATCTTATATTTTGATATGAACTTACATCTTGTCTGGATCACTATAAATGTTTCCAGGCATGATAATCCATTTTAACTTTGCCCTTTTCTAAATTTCATTTGAATCTTTCTTATCTGATCATTTGTTTTTGTTGCATGGTACTGGGGATCAGATGCAGAGGCACTCTACTCCTGAGCTATATTCCTGGAGGTTTTTATTTTAGAACAGGTCTTATTATGTTTCCTGGTGTGCATTAAATTTGGGCTCCGCCTGCTTCAGTCTCCCAGGTAGCAGAGGTCACAGGCATGTACCACTGCATCCAGCCTTACCAGGTATCTCTTAAAGTGGTCTTAATTTAACAGCATTGACAAATGCCATTCTGTGGTATAGCTCAACCCTGACCTACATGACCAGCAGCGCCAGGGAGGGGCGTTTGAACTCTTTTTAAGGGCAAAGTTCTCTAATATTAAGTCCATTTGCATTGCTGGGTGACCATTCCTAGCATCCATTACTAGAATTGTTTTCTCTTATCAAGTCAAACTATGCAGCCACTAAATCTGAGGTTCTTACCATTTCTTCTCCCAGCCTCTGGCTGCCCTGTTCTAGGTTCTGAGTGAACATGACTGCTCTGAGTCCTTCATATAAATGGAATCACACCTGCAGTGTCTCTCTCTTTGTGATTTACCTGTTCTATTTAACATAAATACCTTCAACATTCATCTCTGTTGTAGCATGTTTCAGAATTCCCTTCTTTTTTAAGTCTGGACAAAACTGACAGAGAGTTGAGCTGCTTCTACATTTTGGTTGTGAATAATGTTGCCAAGAACTTGAGTGTGTGTAGTTCAGGCTGGTCTTGAACTCACTAAGTAGCACAGGCTGATTTTGCTTTTTTTGGTGGGGGGAACTGGGGATTGAACTCAGGCCCTTGTGCTAAGAGCTTATTCTACTGAGCTATCTCCCCAGCTCCCTATCTCCCCAGTTCCCCTCACAAGCTGATTTTGAAACCAGAGCAGTCCTCCTTCCTCAACCTCCCAAGTGCAGGAATTATGGGTGTGTAGCTCCATACTTGACTATAATATAGTTTTAAAGTTGATAATATGCTCTTAGATTGTATCCAATTGTGAACATTTCTCAATGTCATCATAGCCTCTTAAACCTAATTTTTAGTTGGATGACTGCCTGGTGTTTACCCATTATTTTCTTATTTGTCCTATCCTTGAACAGTTTGATTGCTTCCAGGTTTTGCAACTGCAATACTATAAATAATGTAACTAATTGAACTGAAATTGTGGGCATAAGAGGCAGGGTAAAAACAGGATTTCAGGAGGCTTATAGAAGAAAATCATGGAAACTGGCAGTTTCTTGAGTGAGGAAGTAGAAGGACACCTGGGAGAGTGGCAGGGCTAGATGCAGGTGAGAGAAGGGAGTGTGGAACAGTTGGAGGCCGTGCCGCTCTCAGCTATTCTGTAAGATATTTCCACCTCATCTTCCAGTGATGGAGCCAAAGTTCACAAAAGGCCTCATCCTCATGAATGGTAATTTTGAGGGCCAGTATTCAATCCAGGTCAAACACTCTGACATCATGGACAAGAATGGACATCGACATCTTTCCTCTGCATCCTGGTGTTGTCAGGAAGTGCCCAGTGCTCTGAGGTCTCAGAGGGGTGGGAGATTCAAGGTCAAAGCTGAAAACTCTTGGCATATATTTTATCATTGCTCCTGGATCTAGGGAGGGGTCAGGACTGCCTCTGTGTGTGGGTACTGAAAGGCTCTTCCACTTAGTGGATGGTCAAATTCCCCTATGCAGAAGTGTGGGCTTAGCACTTGTGGCATGCCACAGAACTAGATAGGCTGATGTCAACCGACACCACAACTCCTAGCAGCGCCACCTGCAGCACTTACATCCAACTAGGAGAGCTACTTTTGCGAAGGTGTAGAGTGGAGAAGTCAACAAACAGAATAACTGATAGCAAAACCTGAGAGAGGAGGCAGAAGGCCAGAACTAGTTAAGTGAGAAAGACTAGGTCAGGGGTGGAAAAAGTCTAAGTCTGTGGTTTACCCCAGATGACTGCTTTGCTGCTTCACTTTGGGATAACTACTGCCCCATGCTATGAAGGTGTGACAGTTTTTCATTGACTGTGGGCAGGATGGTATAATTAAATTTTACACCATCCACTCATAAGACAAACACATACTTCAGTGGTAGATATTGGTAATGATCTTATCGTGAAATAATAGACAATAATTGAAGCAGTGAGTTCCTGCCTGGTGTGTCATGGAAAATTGAATTGGATTTTAGTTGTTTGTTCTATAAAAGCAATTATGCGTTTGTTGTGAGTGGCAAGCAATGGACAGGATCCCTGATGGCATGATAGAGGGTATTTTGGAGCGGAAGTTTGTGGCTATGGGGAGTAGAGCTCCATGATATACACATCTCTTTGCACCAGAGACTGTTGCCCAAACAACCATTTGCAGGGTTATTGATGACTGTAGTAAAGCTATCTGGATACACATAAAGGCAAGACTGGTCTAGAGAGGTCTACTAGCAGAAGGAATGGGTTTTTTTTTTTTTT
>PVJA010049530.1:0-13702 GCA_004027025.1 Myocastor coypus
CTTTTTTTTTTTTTTTTTTTAGCTTTTTGAGACAGGGTCTCACTATGCAGCTCAGGCTGGCCTTGAGCTCACTTTTGTAGCCAAGGCTGGTCTCGAACTCACACGATCCTCCTGCCTCAGCCTCCCGAGTGCTGGGATTACAGGCATGCGCCACCACGCCTGGCTTGGCTTTCCTTTTTATACTGCGTAGTAAGACTTTTTTTGTGGTGCTGGGGATTGAACTCAGGATACTGTGCTTGCCAGGCAAGGACTTATTCTACTGAGGTATCTCCCAGCCCCCTACATTTTTATTTTTTCTTAAACCTCATTTATTTGTCTTTGTTAGGGCCAGCTCAGCCTGCCCTGGGGGTGGGGCTGGTGCAGCATGTGATGCCAGGGATTGAGCCGCAGTCTCTGCGGTTGCCTAAACTTTCCTAGGCAGGCACTTTAGACAGCTGAGCCATCTCTACAGCCCAAATGTAAGACTTCTCTGCTGGATGGTTAAGACCAAAATAAAGCAAAACCTATGTTACAAAGAATATGTAACTTTTGTATCTCATGAGGTCAGTCAGGTCCCCTCAGGGTTTACCCTGGAACCATGTACTGAGATTTGCAACACTTTTGTCAGTGTCAGCCATCTGGATGAGTCACTAAGGTATATAGTGTTTAAAGAAATCTTAGCACGTAGAGCCTAGCAATAATCAAATTATATGAATAGTAAGTTGTACTCCAAGAAAGTAAGAGCATTCAATATCAGGCAATCTGCTAGCATAAACTATTTGCCAGTCGTGGTGGCGCATGCCTGTAATCCCAGCACTTGGGAGGCTGAGGCAGGAGGATTGGTGTGAATTTGAGACCAGCCTGGGCTACAAATGTGAGCTCAAGGCCAGCCTGAACTGCATAGTGAGACCCTGTCCCAAAAAGACAAAAAAAAACTATTTGTCCATCAATATATTAAAGAAGATAATCCAGATGATGCTGGATTTTGTTTTCTTTTTGAGACAATGTCTCACTATGCACATGAGGCTGACCTTAACTGGCAGAGATCCTCCTGCCTCGCCCTCCTGAGTGCTGGGATGACAAGCACATGCCACCCACCACATTCAGCTAATGCTAGATTTAAAATGTCAACTTTTTCCATTTTTAATTTTTTTAAGAATTTTTAATTTTATTTTATTTATTTTTTTCTTGTTTCAGGACCTTTGTTTGTTTATTCACTCATTTTTATGGCCGGCTCAGCCCACCCTGAGGACAAGGCTGGCGCAGCATGTGGTGCCAGGGATCGAACCGTGGTCCCTGAAGCCGCCCAAGCTTTCCCAAGCAGGCGCTTTAGACCACTGAGCCATCCCGCTGGGCCCCTTTAATTTTTATATTTATTTATTTATTTATTTGCAGTGCTGGGGACAGAACCTAGGACCTTGCTCATACTAAGCAAGTGCTCTATCACTAAGTAACACCTCCACAGGAAAAGTTATTATTGCTTTTTTTTTTTTTCCAAAAAGTTATTTACAGTAAAGCATTATGGCAAATGGAAATAGAAACAAGAAAAGATCATTTACTAAAACTAAATGGTAAATGCTACTCTAAATAGCCAACATTGAGGGGACCTGAGTGACCTTGTCAGATACAAAAGTTACCTATTCTTTGTAACAGGTCTTGCTTTGTCTTGCTCTTAACCATCCAGCAGAAAAGTTTAACCATAAGGTATAAAAAGGAAAGCCATATTAATATGCTGAGTTGTAAAAGGCTCAAGTGAACAGCCCCTGATAATGCCAGATGAGCTTATAATCCACTACTGTTATGGACTACTGGACTAAATATACAACTATTTTCTCTTTGTGCAATGAAAAGAAAGATCTGTACTAAAATCATGTCTGTGTCTTATACTCTGAACAACTATGATGAAGATGGCATCATGCAACGTATTAAACACTGTAAAATAATAGTAATAGTAATTACAAATTAAAAAATAGCCAACATTGAAAATAAAACCCTACATAAATAGGAATGACACTTTCCTTGCCATTATTTAACACTTCTTATGTTTTCTAATAAATTTGATAAGGTAAGAAAATGAAAGAGCTGGCTACAAATACTGGAAAAGAACTACAATGTGTCCCACTTTGCTGGCATGAGTTGATAGCCACAGAGGCTGTAGGGTAAAATTATTAGGAAAACAAGAGAACTTGAGAAGGAAGTAGGAAATATAAATGTGAAGCCCAAGTGTGCCAATTTGAGTAGTGGACAGACACAGTCCAGGACACTACAGCAGCACACTTCCAGGATGGTCTGGGTGGGTCCTGGGGTGTGGCCTTGGGGCCTATCTCTGGGCCTGGGCCCTTTCCTCTCTGCAACCGTTCACCCACTCTGCCTCCCAACTACCACAAACCATGCAGCTTTGCTTCACAATGCCCTTACACCATGAGCTTTCTGCAGTGGAGCAGTCAACCTTGGACCAAATTCCTTACACTAAGAGCTGAATGGACAAATGCTTCTGTAAGTTCTGGGTGCAGGCATTGAGTCTCAGCCCTGGGATAGCCAACTAATACTGAGGGCTCTATTTAGAATAAGTATATATAAACAAAAAAGTATATATGACCAATAACTTGTCACTATTTTGATATTAGGCACTTACAAATGAAACAAGGGAAAACTATTTGATAGTAACTGTAACACACACAGAATGTATAGGGATAAGTGTGATGATAAAATTATTTAAATTTATTGTATTAACAAAATTAAGGTACAAAATTGGTGAAACTCTAGGTAGAATTACAAGAGGACTTGACCTTTTACTTGGAAAAACATCTTTTTTTTTAGGGTCTCACTACTGAGTCATAGTGATCCTCCTGTTTGTACCTCCCAAGGGCTGGGATTACAGACACGCACCACCACACCCAGTATCGATGGCTCACTGCACTCTAGGGCGGGGCCGGCGCGGCACGAAGGGCCAGGAACGGAACCCTGGCCCGTGCGCTTCCTCTAAGCAAGCGCTAAATCTGCTGAGCCATACCGCTGGCCCTTGGAAAAACATCTTAACATCTTAGAGGGAAGAATAAGTGCCTAACAATGGCCAACAAAACCTCAGTAAAGATTGCTTTCGCTTGTCAGATATGAGAAGGTGTAAGAGACACACTGTAATAACCTCAGTACAGTATTGGTATAGCAAGATAATTCGAGGTCAATGGAATAGCATTATGAAGGCAGAAATATACATTAACATATGAGAATCTATAGAGTTAAAATAAAGCTAACCAGAGCCATCTCTGATACTATATGCAAAAACTAGCATGCGGATTTAAGGCATAAATGTAAGAAGCAAAGCGTGGAGGATCTTGCAAGAAAATGTGGGAAAATACATTTAAAACCTTGAGGTATGAAAGATATTTTAACCAACACTGCCAACTCTGAAGAGAGTTGTGGGAGAAATGACATATTTGGCTATGGAAATTAAAAAGATTTTAAGAGTTATAAGCAAACAATGGCAAAACATTTGATGTTGGGGAAAATTGTAATATAAATGAGAAAAAGTTAGTATTTATAATAATAAAAGTATTTCATAATTAAAATGTAATGCTTCCCAAATGGAAAGATATATAAATGGTTACCCCAAAATAAATTCACTAGCCAGTCAGCATTTTAAAAAATGTTCAGTTTTATTAGAATTAAAAAGGATGCAATTAGGGGCCGGCAAGATAGTTCAGTGGTCTGAAGCACCTGCTTAGGCAAGCTTAGGCAACCGTAGGGACCATGGTTGGATCCTGGGCACCACATGCTGTGCCAGTCCCACCCCCAGGGAAGGCTGAGCTGGTCATAACTAAAAAAACAGTATTAAAAAGGAATGCAATTCAAGTGATGATGCAATGTCATTGTACACCTATAAAGCTGGCAAAAGTTAAAAAAAATCAAAGTCAAGCGCATTTCTGGTAGAAATGCAGAGAGAAGGACGCTCCCCACACTGCTTACAGAAATATGTGAGGAAGGCTGGGCAGAAGTGCCTGCCTGGCAAGCACAAGAACCTGAGATGTATCCCCAGGACGCACACCTTGCCAGCCCAAATGGTGTGGTGGTGCACGCTGGGGAGGCTGAGAAAGAGGGATCACTACAAGTCAGAACTGCGTAGTGAGAACCTGAGTAGAAAGAATAAAAACTGTAAAGTTCTGGCCCTTTTGGCAATTAAAGGAAAGAAAGAAATATGCCTTTTCTTCCAGTGAGATCTTCTGAAAGTCTATTCCATAGAGATGATGCAACCAGTGTATAATAAATAATACAGGATCTGGAGGCACAAAAGGAGACGAATGCATTGACTAAATTATGGTATGGTTGGGGCCCAGTGGGATGGCTCAGTGGTCTAAAGTGCCTGCTTAGGGGGCGGCTGCAGGGACCGCGGTTGGATCCCTGGCACCACATGCTGTGCCAGCCCTGCCCTGGGGGGCGGGGGGCTGAGCCGGCCAGAAAAATGAGTGAATAAACAAAGGCTCTGAAACAAGAAAAAAATAAATAAATAAAATTAAAAAATTCTAAAAAAATATGAATATAACAATGACCATATTGAAAAGATTGTTTTAATAATTTCCTTTTCTCATATGCACTGTAACTCCCAGAAGATGAAAAGCTTCCAAACTCATGATAAATGTTATATTTACATATATGTATATATATGTATATATGTATATATGTATATATGTCCATATATATCCCACACCACACACACAGCAGAGAAATGGAAACTCAATCTGTTAATATGGAGTGAATCTCTATGGAAGCTTGGCCATGGGAAGTTAATTTTCTGTCTAATGCTCCTTACCCTTCATCCTCCCTCTGTCCCATTCACTAGGTTTCACAGCAGCAGCTTGTGAGAAAAGGACCAATGACCCAAGCAGCGCAATATATCAATTAACCAGTGAGATCTCTGGAAAGAAGTGGCAAGTAGTGTTTGTGCTATCGGCACAGATGCACGCATTCGTGGTGTGGTAAGGGTTTCAGTGTAGCGAGCCATTGCTGTCCTACTAGCCTGTCCAACCTGAGGCATATCCCCATAATGGTGGCCCCTTAGCAAACTACAGAACACGACTTACCTTGTCTCCATGTGCAGCTGGCTGAGTAGGTCACTTTGCAGATAGTCCCAGGACAGTTCCAGAGCACCCAGATAGTATCTTCTAGTGGCACTAAAGCTGAATGGCAGAAGGCACAGAAAGCAGCAGATAGAGAGCACTATCTTCATGGCTCTTCTTGCTAGAAAATGTTTAATTGGAGAAGTGAAAGATGAACTCTTCTCTAAAATATCTTTAGCTTCCAGGAGAAAAAAAGTGCGAGAACTCAGTCAGAAGTTCCAAAGGGTGTGCACAAGCGGTAGGGTTCTGTAACCACTGGATGAGAAGCAGCATTGGCACTCCACAGGACTGATAGGGCCGCTTCCTTTTTGGCAGTGGGAAACCACAGGAAGAACCTGATTAGGAAAAGGGTGGCTGAGCTGCAGCTTAACCCATTCGCCGCTGAAGTAAGGGAGGCCGGAAAACCCTTCAGGATAGGGAAGACAGAGCAAGGGAGGGCAACAGGACCTTTACTTTGTACTCCTATGCCAAGGCTACTCTGTCTTCCTTAGCAGCATCAGGAAGTGTGGTGGATGTTGAAAAAGTGGACTCTAGAATCCCCTTTCACGAGCAGTGGTAGCCAATCACTTATTAATCACCCCGTTTCTACTATTGTGCCCCACACTGCTACCAGTGAGCAACCATACAAAACTGTAAAACAGTGACCTGTCCAACGTGGCGGTGGGGCTCCATAAGCTGGAGCTGATACTGCAGAGAGCTGCCTCGGATCTGGATGACACTAGACATAGGCTGGAATGCGAAAGCAAGACTAATTGTCATGATTCAGCAGGAAAGAAAAATGCAGGGGCCCGGCGGGATGGCTCAGTGGTCTAAAGCCCCTGCTTGGGAAAGCTTGGGCGGCTGCAGGGACCACGGTTGGATCCTCGGTACCACATGCTGTGCCAGCCCTGCCCTCGGGGCAGGCTGAGCCGGCCATAAAAATGAATGAATAGACAAAGCTTCTGAAACAAAACAAAACAAAAAGGGCTGAGGAAGGAGTCAACCCTTCACTTTGTCAGAGAAGCTTCAGTCTTCGCATTCAGCCTGGACTTCATCGTCCGGCTTGCAGCGCAGACTCTACTCTTCAGCCTGCAGCTTGGATCTTTTGCCATCCGTCGCAGACCCTTCAGTGTCCATTACAGACACTTCAGTCTTCCCTCACAGACCCATTAGCCGACGGATAGAGACTTACACGGAGTGTTGCAGTGAAATCTAGACCTTCAGATTGAATTCTTCAGTGTGGAGTGTGCAGACGCCCTCTGCATGCTTCCTCATCTGACTCTGGCTGACTACTGGAAGCCAAACTTATAATTCCCTATAGGTTGTATATTTTGTGTTAATACCCATTCCTTATATTGTATCTGTTCTGTTCTTCTAAATAAAACCCTGATCAATGCAGATACCAAACTTCGCATGTGCATTTCTAAACCCATTGCTATTGAACAGGAAGAGACTTAGAGCCGCACTTACACTACTGCAAATAAGAATGTGACACCAGAGCTGTGAGAGCAAACCGATTGGAGCTGTCACCACGGACTGAAAGAGAAAAAACTGCGTCAGAGTAGTTAGACTTTTACATGCTGCACTTATGAAGAAAAGGAACTGCAAATAGGAACTCTAATAAAGAAGAGACTAATTCCAGAGAAACATGGTAAGCTGTCTTGTCCGTAGCTCATGAGCAGAGGTAGGGATAGTTCAGGAGGAAGAGGAGGAGGAAGTTGGATTTGAGCGACAGGAGAGTGATGCCTTTCATAAGAGAAGCATTACAGAGGGCCGATATTCTATTATATTATATTCAAGTCTGGGCTCCCATTTCGCCTGTTCAGTGGGCTGCGAAAACGGAGCACCACAGTTACACTACGCTCTCAGCTTCCTTTTTTTTGTCTTTTTGAGACAGGGTCTCGCTATGCAGTTGAGGCTGGCCTTAAGCTCACTTTTGTAGCCCAGGCTGGTCTCGAACTCCCACCGATCCTCCTGCCTCAGCCTCCCGAGTGCTGGGATTACAGGTGTGAGCCACCACGCCCGGCTTCAGCTTCCTTTGTTTTGTGCTGTGTTACTTAGTGCATTTTAAGGTTACTTATGTTTGGCCCCAGGACAGAAGTGCTGAGTTGTTGTCCTGTGCAAAATAATAATAATAATAATAATAATAATAATAATAATAATAAATAAAAAGGCCCTTCAATAAATATTTGCTGACATCTTCTGTCTGCCAGGGACTGGCATTATAGATAGCTAAGTTAGGTAGAAAGCTGGATAGAAATATTGTAGCAGCCACACTGGGCTAGGACCTTAAGGGAGTCCATGGAGAGAAAGAGCACAGCACGACTGTGGCCGAAGGCACACCTGTCCAGGGTCAGGCCTACATACCTCCCTGAGAGATCAGCAATAAACTGAAGATTGTGCAATAACTGGCATTACCTGGGTGAACACAGTCTAGATAGATATCAGTCACCCAGGTGGTAATGAGGACCTCCTGGTCCATCTCTTCCCAAAGAAGGTCCTTCTTTTTCCATGTACACTTGCCATGTGATCTGTTTCTCCATCACACTAATGTTACCTCACCAGCTATATGTATAATCTTATTGGTTGACCATTGTTGTGACCCGTGTTGTGCTCACCTTGTGATTTAGCTCTACAAAACTTCCTTCGTTGGCCTGCAAGATGGGTCAGCAGCACAAGCACCTGCCTGGCAAGCCCAAGTCCAGAGTTGGATTCCGAGTATAAAAAACAAACAAAACCCCCCAAAACAAAGCCACCTTCCTTGGAGAAGTGGGCGTGTGGGCAACCTACTCTTCAGTCCCTTTCTGTTACTCAGGAAACGTTGCTCTCTTTTTAAGTTGTTCCTACTCTTAATCTCTATTGTTCCTTACTTAGAATTCATTCGTCCATTTTGGGCAACATCAACTCAACTTATCTGGCCTCTAGCAGTCAGAAAAGGGAATTACGTTTGATTTTCCTATATCACTGGAATGTGAAGAAACAGTACCTATTATATGTATGAACTGTTCTCAGTGTTTCATAATGAGATAGTGTTATAGGATACTTCGTTCAGAAATGGCTCACCAATGAAAAGGATTCCAGAAACTTCTTGCCTTGAACAAAGAATTTTTTAAAAGAATTTTTAAATTTTATTTATTTATTTTTCTTGTTTCAGAACCTTTGTGTGTTTATTCACTCATTTTTATGGCCGGCTCAGCCAGTCCCCAGGGCAGGGCTGGTGCAGCATGTGGTGCCGGGGATCAAACCGTGGTCCCTGAAGCTGCCCAAGCTTTTCCCAAGCAGGCGCTTTAGACCACTGAGCCATCCCGCCAGGTCCCTTGAACAAAGAATTGAATGGTGCCAAAAGTTTACTTTGAAAAGTGGGGTGAGAGCCTGGCAGGATGGCTTAGTGGTCTAAAGCGCCTGCTTGGGAAAGCTTGGGTGGTTTCAGGGACCATGGTTCGATCCCTGGCACCACATGCTGCGCCAGCCCTGCCCTCGGGGCGGGCTGAGCCGGCCATAAAAATGAGTGAATAAACAAATAAAGGTTCTGAAACAAGAAATAAATAAATAAATAAAATAAAAAATTCTTTAAAAAAACAAAAATAAAAAAATTTTTAAAAAGTGTGGGGTGAGTGGAAGAAACCAGCTTTGCAGAGTGAATGTGGGCCAAACAAAGAAAAGGAGGTAAAAGGAAAAATAAAGTACACATGGCATCAGAAAAGCAGCCTAACTTTGGAAGTCACAAACCACTGGTGTGTGGTCTTTCATGCCCCCACACCTGGTAGAAGCTCCAGAGAAGGTCCATAGCCACGGTCCCTGCCAGCTTTGCTGTGCCCTAGCTCCTATATCAGCAGGACAGAGGAAATCAAGTTAGACAGAACAGACCATAGCACAACAGCATTGTTTAATGCATTTTGTTGCTGCAGAGCCCTACTCCACAGCTCAGACTTGCAGTGATCCTCCTACTTTCAACCTCACCAGAGCAAGGATTACAGGCATGAGCCTCTATGCCCAGACTCTTGTCTGCTCAGCCCACCTGTGGTTCCGGGATCCAGCTGCCATCCCTGCGCTTGTCCCAGCTTGCCCAAGCAGGAGCTTTAGTGTGCTTGGGCTATCTTGCTGGCCCAGGAAATTACATCTTTTTTTAGAATTTATTTTATTTACTTTTTTTTTGTTTCAGAACTTTTGTTTGTTTATTTATTTATTTTTATGGCCGGCTCAGCCTGCCCTGAGGGCAGGGCTGGCACAGCATGTGGTGCCGGGATCGAACCGTGGTCCCTGCAGCTGCCCAAGCTTTCCTAAGCCGGCACTTTAGACCACTGAGCCATCCTGCCAGGCCCGGAAATTACATTTTTTAAAAGTATACTTGAATGAAAAGCTGCAACTTCAGAACACAAGCCTAGTTTATTTACCTGTTTTCCTTCTTCCAAAGCAGCACACTGGAGCAACTCTTTTTCAGTTGCAAACATTTGCTCTTACTTGCAAACACCCCTTTTTTGCCCAAGGAGGGACCACCATTTTGAGATTTTCTGTAGGAATAGACTATTACCTTACCAAGGGCGGGCCTTCCTGTCCCACCCACAAACACTGAGACTGTGGATTATAGAACGCCACAGATTTCCACCTGAAAACACAAAATGATCCCGAGCTCCCCAAAGAGTGGTGCCTCGGTTCTCTGAGCACCTACACTATGCTCGTGAGTGTATCTTCTGTCTAACTCTAAGAAATCCTTCTCCTGACGCTTGCAATGAGGATGCCTGAAAAGTCTTTTTCTGCAACAGGCAGTGAACTTATTTTAAGGTGACAGCTTAACTTCCTTATTTGAGCCTCAGGGACCCTCAGACCCAGCCTGTGGCAATAAATAACAGCTCCTCTTGTTGTATCTACTTTATGGGCAAGGAAGCGAAAAGCCACTAGACAACACAGCTTTAAGTGGTAGGATTCAAACATGATAGTAACCACTACTCTTTATTTGTTCAGATAAGAAATTAATAAAAAGGGGCTGGCAGGATGGCTCAGTGGTCTAAAGTGCCTGCTTAGGAAACTTTAGGTGGCTTCAGGGACTGGGGTTCGATCCCCGGCACCACATGCTGCGCCAGCCCTGCCCTCGGGGTAGGCTGAGTTGGCCATAAAAATAAATAAATAAATAAACAAACAAAAGTTCTGAAACAAGAAAAAAAAGTAAGACAAAAAATAAAAAATTCTTAAAAAAAAAAGAAATTAATAAAATGGAGGCACATACTTGTATTCCCAGCACTCAGGAGGCTGGGGCAGGATGATCACCTGGGCTACATAGGATGACCCTGTCACCAACAGAGTAAAAAGAAAATCTAAGAATTGGGAAAAAAAAATTTTTTTAGGTGACTGTTCCTCAGAGAAAGGACTTCTATAAAGAAAATTCAAGGAGTCAATTCAAAAATAGGCATCTGAGATGAATACACACTTCTCAGATGAACAAATACAAATGGCAAATAAATACATCATTGGTCATTTGAGAAAGGAAAATTAATACAACACTGGGATTCCATTTCGCCTCAGAAAGAATGGCTATCCTCAAGAAGTCAACCTAAATAAGCAAATAAAGGGCCAGCAAGATGGTTCCGCAGTGTAAAGTGCTGACCTGCTTAGGAAAGTTTAGGCAACCACAGGGACCACGGTTCAATCCCTGGCACCATATGCTGCGCCAGCCGCTCCCCCAGGGCAAGCTGAGCCGGCCATGACACAAATAAATAAATAAAGTATATAAATAAATAAATGTGTTGAAGAAAGATTTTCAGTCATAGAGAAAGAATAAGTCAACCAATCACAAATGCTGGTAAGGCTGTGGGGAAAAAGAAACACTTCTGCACTCTTTGTGGGAGTGCAGACTCGTACAACCATTACAGAAGTCAGTGTGGAAACTCTTCAAGAACTAGGATTAGAAGTCTCACTCAACCCAGCTATTCTCCCCCTGGATATTTTCCGACAACAACTGAAAACATCACACCACAGAGATATATGTGCACCGATGTTTATAGCAGCACAATTTGTCATAGCTAAATCTTGGAACCAGCCCAAATGTCTATCAACCGAGGAATGGATTAAATGTGGTCTTTTTTATACAATGGAGTAGTATTCAGTTATTAAAAAGATAAACTTGAGACTTTTATGTGTGAATGGATACAACTGGATACCATACTGATAAGTGAAATAAATCTGACCCACATGTGTAAATATTGCACTGTCTTCCTAAAGTAAGGGCTGGCAACATAGTTCAGTGGAGTAGGTGCCTGCTTTGGTCAGTGCAGAGACCCGGGCTCCATCCCCTGTCCCGCATGCCATGCTGTCCCCAGGGGCACCCTAGGCTCATGCTGGAGTCCAGGTGTGGTGGCACACGTCTATCATCCCAGCACTAGGGAGGCTGAAAACAGTACAATCATTATGAGTTCGAGCTGTGCAGTGAGACCTGGGACCATATAAATGGAAAAAAAACAGAACCTAAAAGAGTCCATAAAATCTGAAAGGTACAATAGATATTATGCAAGGGAAAGAAACTGCTTGAATGGAAAGAACTGGGATGAGAGAAAAGAAAACTTAAAGAAGGCGAAATACATACATATACACACAGGATAGTTTGGGTAACTGTACTGTTGGTTTCTACCGGTCTATTGAAAGGTACAGTTAATGCTTAACATTTTCCTTCTTTGTAATTTTTTGGCCAATTTTGCATGCTTGTATCTGGTAATTTGAACAAATAATTTGAAGACAATAGGCAATATTGTTACAGGATAGGCAGTCAGATAGGCCCAGGCCTGCCAGGACAATATTGAAAGCAACTTGACTATGCAGCTTTGCAAGGGACTGGCACCTGTGGGCCAGACCTTGAAACAAAAGAGTAAAGAAATACAGCCACCCACTCAAGGTATCAGGGATTGATATTCTAAACTAGCATCGATCCCCTAAACGAGCCAGAAACGCAACCCCCAACAAAAAGAACCCTTATTTCGTATTCATGCCCGCTTGCTACATGACTTGCTTTCCAATTTGCTCCCAATTTAATCAATTTTACCTGAACAGTAATGCTTGTAATCTCATTGTTCGACCATGACTTTGTCCCACTTCATGACCACCTAAGCAAGTTCCCCTAGTTTCACCTTAGGTCCGCCTTATCACATGGTTTTACCCTATAAGACCCCTAAAGAAAGACAATTTCGTGGGCAACCCATTTGGGCCCCCCTCCTGTTCCCCTCTTGGACAGAAGCTTTCTTTCCCAATAAATTTTCTATTCTAAACCTCCGTCTTGTTCCTAAAATTCATTCTTCTGTTTTAGAGAACACGAACTTGTCCAAGTATTTTTCAGGCTATCAGTTTTTCTTCCTGCGTCAATATAACAACCAGTGTAGAATTCCAACCATCTTGTTTAGTGAAATTCTGTATTGTTCCTAATTTTTTTCTTCTCTTAAAAATATACCAAATCTCAGAAAAGACAAACTGCAATGGGGGAAAAGAAGAAATGGAAAAGAGAAAAAGAAAATTATGTGTATGCACAGTTAAGAAAGCTTTACATGGGGCCTGGCGGGATGTCTCAGTGGTCTAAAGTGCTTGCTTGGGAAAGCTTGGGCGGCTTCAGGGACCGCAGTTTGATCCCCAGCACCACATGCTGCACCACATGCTGCGCCAGCCCTACCCTCGGGACGGGCTGAGCCGGCCATAAAAATGAGTGAATAAACAAAGGTTCTGAAACAAGAAAAAAATAAATAAATAAAATAAAAAATTTAAAAAAAGAAAGCTTTACAGTGAACTTCTAGTTCCTTGAAAAGAATGTCTTGTGCTAATATTGTTTAGACAAGATGTCCTGCCTACATACTCTGATTGACTAATAGGAAAGCAACAGTGTACAATATGTCAACTATTATAACTATTATAGCTATAACTATATTAGGACTATTATAACTATATACTGTTTCACTGTTTGCTTGCTTTTTATCTCTTACAATTATTTATTTATTTATTTATTTATTTATTTATTACAATTTTTTATAATTTAGTCCCCAAGCCAGGTTCCCTGAGACATTAGGGCCAGGCGCAGGGGTCTAAGTGATTTACAAGTAGAACAGTAAAATGAGCAAATGAGCCAGAAGAAATGAAGAAAACTGTGCTGCTGTCTGGGAGCCGAGTCCTCACTGGGACACAGTAGAGTAGACCTTTACAGTAAAGGGGATAAATATTTCACCATTCACCTCATGTAGCTTATTTGGCAACATTGCACAACACCATAGATAATGCACCTAGGTGACAGATGGTTGGCCTAAGGGCACAATCATTTGTTCTAAACAAAGCAGTGAAAATGGTAGATTCTGGTCCCGGAAAGAACTGCTCAACTATTTTGGTGCTCGTCTAACTTGGCTGAAGCCCTACAACAACAGCTTATCTTCCCAGACACCACCTGCCCCTTCTTCCCCACCCCCATCCTGGGTACAGTTTCCTTTCGCCTTTCACCTTGTATGCTGATTTCCCAATCAGCTCCCTGGGGTCACTAAACTTGACCCTCAAAGTCAGCCCCTGGCAAAAGTCCAGTCTCAGCTTCCCATTGGCTCAGATCAGATTCTCTGTGGGTCTTTTTTTTTTTTTTTTTTTTTTTTTTTTTTTTTTTTTTTTTTTTTTTTTTT
>PVJA010049532.1:0-13702 GCA_004027025.1 Myocastor coypus
TTTTTTTTTTTTTTTTTTTTTTTTTTTTTTGGCTTTTTGAGACAGGGTCTCACTATGCAGTTCAGGCTGGCCTTGAGCTCACTTTTGTAGCCCAGGCTGGTCTCGAACTCGCACTGATCCTCCTGCCTCAGCCTCCTGAGTGCTGGGATTACAGGCGTGCACCACCACTCCCGGCTCTGTGATGCTATTGTGTGAAAGGTATTTCCTTAATTTCTTAGTGAGTTTGTTACTCCTGTACAGGAAGGCTATCAATTCTAGAGTGTTGACTTTGTATCTAGCTATGTTACTGAATTTAGTTATTAAATCTAGAAGTCATTCCATGCAGCTTTTGGGGTTTTCTGTGTGTAGTATCACGTCATTTGGAAACAGTGATAGTTTGACCTCTTCCTTTCCCATCTAGGGGCACCTAAGGAAGTGACCCCATTTATCTAGCATAGATGCACCGTGGGAAACAGTTACATAATCCTGACTTAGCACAGGTAAACACATGTGTTGGCTATGGCACTATGTAAGACTGTAAACATGAGATAACATCGTGTATAAGAATTGTACAATGAATACGCAGACGGCTCTTGGGTGCTGCTGTGCTCTGCTGCCTACTGTTGTCGCTGACATCTTGCACATGTGTCTTCTTTAACCTGGAGACCTCATTCATGAAAATCTCCCTTGGGTCCCCTGAGTAGGCCAGCATTATCCTTATACCTTTTTTTTTTTTTTTTTGTGGGACCAGGGTTTGAACTCATTACCTTGCACTTGCCAGGCAGGTCTTGTGCCACAGAGCTATCTCCAAAGCCTCCTTATCCTTATGCTTTTTATTTCTTTCTGTTTTCTAGTTACTCTGGCTAACATTTCCAAAACTATATAGAATAAGTATGGTGATGGTGGATATCCCAGTTTTTCTCATTTTACAGTGAAAACTTCTAGCTTTTGTTCATTTGTATGATGTTCATTGTTGGTTTGTCATTGCTGGTATTATGGTTCATGTCTAGATGTCCCCCCAAAGTCTCATGAACTTTTAGATGGGATGATTGCTGGATCAGTCCACTGGATTGTTCTGCACTAATCCTAGCAGTCTGGATAAGATGAAAGAGGCTTGTCCCTTTTTCTCTCTTTTATTGTCTTCCAACAGTTCGAACTATTGCCCCTGCCATGGTCTTTCAAAGAACCAACTCTAGCTGGCCAGATAGCTCAGCGGATTAAAGCACCTGCTTAAGCAAGCACAGGGACCGTGGTTCAATCCTAGCACCACATGCTGCACCAGCCCCACCCCCCAGGGCATGCTGAGCTGGTGTAGCAGTGCATGCCTGTAATCCCAGTGCTGGGGAGGCTGAAAGCAGGAGGATCACCATGAGTGTGAGCTGTGTAGTGAGACCCTGCAACAACCAAATACATTAAAAAAAAAATTTATTCTGGTGTTGTGGGCTGCAGCACTGTAGACATCTACTAAGTCCATTTGTTCAATAGTTTTATTCAGTTCTGATTTTATATATATATATATATATATATATATATATACACACACACACGCAAACACATATGCATATATATATATATAATTTATTTTCTGTACCAGGAATTGAACTCACATTTGCTAGGCCAGCACTGTGCCACTGACTTATATGCTTGGCCCTCAGTTCTGATTAATTGATCAATTGATTGATCAATCTTTCTTTTAATTTCTTCCTGTCTAGCTGATCTATTTGTGACAGTGGAGTATTGAGGTCTTACAATTGTATTAGTGGTTATTTATTTATTTATATTTTTAGGCATGGTTTTACTATGCAGGTCTGGCTATCCTTGAATTCACTTTGTAGCCTAGATTGGCCTTGAACTCACAGTGACCATCCTGCTTCAGCCATCTGAGTGCTGGGATTACAGGCATGAGCTGCCTTGCCAGGTGCTTATTTGATTTATTTTTATTTTTATTTTTTAGGTACCAGGAATGGAATTTGAGACCTTGCAATTACTGGGAAGGTGCTTATGTCACAGAGCTATATCCCTGGCCTTATTTGATTTTTTTCTATACATTAATATTTGTTTTATATACAGTAGTCCTTTACTGTTTCGCAGTTTGACTTTTGCAGACTCATTGTTTTGCAGATTTTCAAAAAATAGTCTAAATTATTTATCATGGATTTTTCACTATATTGCTAGATTTTGCAGTACTATTCAGTACATGTATGTTGTTAAAGTTTAGGTGTATGAGTTTAGAAAATAGTTAAGGACAATAGAAGTGTTTTTACTAATGTGGGAAAGGTCTGCAAAACTGGGAAGGGTTTATAAAGCCTTAGAATACTGGGGCCCAGCAGGATGGCTCAGTGGTCTAAAGCGCCTGCTTAGGAAAGCTTAGGTGGCTGCAGGGACTGCGGTTCGATCCCCAGCACCACATGCTGTGCCAGCCCTGCCCTCAGGGCAGGCTGAGCAGGCCATAAAAATAAATAAATAAGCAAACAAGAGTTCTGAAACAAAAAAAAATAAAGCCTTAGAATATATATCAATATTAAAATGAACATAATGTCACTACTTGCTGATTATCATTTATCATGGGGGTGTCTAGAATATAACCTCTGTGATAAGTGAGGGACCACTGCAGTTGGGAGTATTGGTATTCATTGCATATTATGACTATATATGCAATATATGCAGTTATATGCAATGACCATATAATTATGGTTATTATCTTTTATTCTTGTATTGTTCCCTTTGAAAGGGTGTAACAACCTTCTTTATCTCCTATTCATTCTTGGCTTGAGATATACTTTGTCTGTAAATAGAGTAGCTGCCCTTGTGTTTTTCTGGTTCCTGTCCCATGAAGGATTGTTTGCATTCTTCCCCCTCAGCCCTCTGGGGATCGAACTTGGGACCTTGTGCTGGCAAGCACATTGTTTGCCATCCTTTGACTTTTAGTCTATGAATTTATTTTTGAATTAAATGTGTTTCTTTTTTTTTTTTTTTTTTTTTTTTTTTTTTTTTTTTTTTTTTTTTTTTTTTTTTTTGTCTTTTTGAGATAGGGTCTCGCTATGCAGTTTAGGCTGGCCTTGAGCTCACTTTTGTAGCGCAGGCTGGTCTCGAACTTGCATCAGTCCTCCTGCCTCAGCCTCCCAAGTGCTGGGATTACAGGCATGAGCCACCACGCCCGGCTACAAATGTGTTTCTTATATGCAGCATATAGTTGGATCTTATTTCTGAATCCATTCAGTCTGTTTCTTTTGATTGAGATCATTACATTGATAAGTTATAACTAATATATACTGACTTATCTTTGTCATATTATTTTCCTATTATTTGTTGTTTTTCCTCCCTTGTTTAATTGTTTTCCTTGCTAGTTTGTTTCATTCTGTTGGAGTTCATAGAGTTGTAGTCTTTATTATATCTTTCAAGACTTCAGAACATTTTGGAGTGCTGGTTTAGGGCCCATCAATTTCCTCAGGTGTTCTTTGTCATAGAGGTATCTGTATTTCTCCACAAATTTCTTTTTTCCTTTTTGAGAGAGGACCTTGGTATTTATTTTAGGCTAGCTTTAAACTCACTATGTCACCCAAGCTGGCCTGGAACTTGTGGAAATCCTTCCTTGGCCTCTTGAGTGCTAGGATTACAGGCATGCACACTACACCCATCTTCTGTATCACATTTAAAAGGTAATTTTGAGGGGCTAGGGAGATAGCTCAGGGGCGTAAGTGCCTGCCTGGCAAGTGCAAGGGAGTTCAATCCCCGGTTCCTCAAAAAAGTAAAAGGTAATTAATTTTACAGGTACATCAGTCTGGGCTGGAGGTTGTTTTAGGGCTTGAAATACTTTATCTTAGGTGCCTCTTGACTCGAGGGTTTATGTTTACAAGTCTGCTGTGGTTTTAATGGGCTTTCTTTGTTAGGGGATTTGTTTCTTTTTTCTAACAGCTTTTTTTTTTTTTTTTTTAGAATTATTTTATTTTATTTTTTTAATTTATTTTTTTCTTGTTTCAGAACTTTTGTTTATTTATTTATTTTTATGGCCGGCTCAGCCTGCCCTGAGGGCAGGGCTGGCACAGCATGTGGTGCCGAGGATCGAACTGTGGTCCCTGCAATCGCCCAAGCTTTCCCAAGCAGGCACTTTAGACCACTGAGCCATCCCGCCAGGCCCCTCTAACAGCTTATTTATTTATTTATTCTTGTTTTAGAACTTTTGTTTGTTTATTTATTTATTTTTATGGCTGGCTCAGCCTGCCCTGGTGCAGCATGTGGTGCCAGGGATCGAACCTCAGTCCCTGCAGCTGTCTAAGCTTTCCTAAGCAGGTGCTTTAGACCACTGAGCCATCCTGCTGGGCCTCTAACAGCTTTTAATATTCTGTTCTTGTGTTGAATTTTTGGAATTGTGAGTATTGTATGCCTTGGTGTAGCATTTTTTTTTTTTTTTATCATGAATAATTAGAGGTTCAATTATCTGTATGTCAAATTCTTTTTCCCTACTTGGGAAGTTTTCTGCCATGACTTTTGTGAATAGTTTTTATTGTTGTTATTTTGTAATGTATTTAGTACAGAGTCTACAGGGTCTCACTACACAGATTGGACTCATAGTGATCTTCTGGTATTCAGCCTCCCACGTGCTGGGATTGTAGGTGTGCACCACTGTGGCCAGTCTCATTCGCTGTCTCAGCTGGCATGGTGGGTTGGGGATCAAATTGAACAATTTTTTTACATTTGTGCTTTTTCACTGACTCCAATCAATCTTATGGTTTTCTTCTTTGCATCACTTATCAGGTGTTGAGTTGGTTTTTTCATCCTCTCTTGCTATGTCCCCCCCCCCCCCCCAAGGACCAGAGTTCAAACTCATGACTTTGCACTTGTCAGGCAGGCACTTGTGCCACGGAGCTATCTCCCTAGCCCCATTTCTTTCTTTCTTTCTTTCTTTCTTTTTTTTTTTTAAAGAATTTTTTATTTTATTTATTTATTTTCTTGTTTCAAAACCTTTATTTGTTTATTCACTAATTTTTATGGCCAGCTCAGCCTGCCCCAAAGGCAGGGCTGGCACAGCATGTGGTGCCGGGGATCGAACTGCGGTCCCTGAAGCCGCCCAGGCTTTCCCAAGCAGGTGCTTTAGACCACTGAGCCATCCCGCTGGGCCCCAATTTTTTTTTTTTTTAATTTTTAAAATTTTTTTATGCCCAGCTCCATATCTTGACATTTTTAAGAAATGACTTTTCATGATAGCTAATCTCAATACTTTCATCTCTTTTGTTTTTGTATTGTAGGGAGGGGTCTACAGGGTGTTGAGGGTCTCACTACTAGATTGTACTGATAGTGATCTGGCTATTTATAGCCTCCCAAGAGCTGGGATTGCAGATGCATGCCACTAAGCCCAGTCTCACTGTCATCTCTTTCTGATATTCTGTCCTCTGTTGGCGTATTCTGCAGTATATGCTTTCAGTGGGATTTTTAATGTCTTGGGTCTCTGTGTTCGGAGCTACTGAAGCTAGAAATTGGTCACCTGTGGGACAGCACCTGTGGGACAGCGGAATGAGGCCTCATTGCCTAAAGCAGTCAAGCTACCTCAGTCAGCATCCTGCCTGGACATTGTTGGCTCTTAAGTCACTAGGCAACCTTGTGTCTTACAAATTCGTAAAAATATAAATAAATGCTTCTACTGTTGTTCTGTGGTCCTTTGCTAATCACGTGTGGTCCACCACCTGACCTCAGCTATTAGCTCTTATTTTCTAAATCCTTGCACTGTTTTCTTCCAGGGACCACTGAGAGACCAACAAGTCCCTACATTTGGTGCTTGCAACAGAGACACCAGTAAGGAGATTTTGATAAGCAGGAGGGTACTCCCTAGAATTTTTCTGGCCAACAGGGTGGGGGAACAGATTGAGGGGTTAACAGCACTGGAGTATTATATTATTCAATTATTAGGTAAAAAGCATGGGATCTGGAGTTCTACTGACCTTAAAAAATATGTAGAAATGAACTTAAAGATAGAAGTAGGTTTGAGAAAAGCCAAAAAGGAAAAAGTTAGATTGAACAAAAGTGGGACAGAAAGTCTCAAGACTCACAGAAGTGTATGTATGTAAAAGTGGTTTTGGCATGCTAGATTCCTGTGTTTATGTTGCTTTTCTGGATTGTGGTTAAAAGGGGTTTTATAACCATAAAGGCCTTGGCTCATAGCTCTCCATTAAAATCAAGTCTGGAGCCTGAGCAGGATGGGGGTGGGGGTGGGAGGGAGGAGAGCAGTGCCACAGGTGGAGTTTAAAGCCCCTACCCTCGCTCAGTTAAATAAGGGGGTATGATGGGGGCAAAGGGGATCCTTCTCTACCTGAGAAGTGTTTCTTGATGACCCCCCCCGCCCCGCCCACCAGTGATTGAACTCAGGACCTTGTGCTTTCCAGGGAAGCACTTATTCCACTGAGCTATCTCCCTGGCCCCTTCCTGATGAATTTCATTTCACAAAACTCAAAGGCTTTAATTGAGCCACAGGCAGCAATCCCAGTCTTTTCAAGTTGGAGTAGTTTTGTGGCATCACAGATAGGAACTTCTTCTTGGGGAGTAGAGCCTTTTTCTTTTTCTGTCTTGTAGTTGGCACTAAAAGAAGCCAGATGTACAGAGTAACTCATAGAGGTTGTTTTGGTTTGTATTTTAGGGAAAGGTCTACAGGGTGTTCAGGGTCTCATTACTAGATCAGACTCATAGTGATCTGTCTTTTTACAGCCTCCCAAGGGCTGGGATTACAGGTGCGCCATGAAGCCCAGTCTCAATTTCCACCTTAGTGAGGAGCCAGGCTGGCACTGCAGGCCTGGGGATCAAACGACACTACCCCAGTCCCCCCCACCCCCTCACCCTATTTGGCTGGCCTTCATGGAGGGTTTTCAACATAGCTACCCTGTTACTGAAGTTCAAGTCCCTGACTATCTGGGACAGGTTATATATCTTCATGAAGCTTTTCAAAACAAAAGAATTGGAACAAACTGTTCCTACTTATGACCCTACTGATCCCTTTACCTTGAGTTTAGTAGAAATCCTGGGACAAGAAAATTATTACCCCAAATGATTGGAAAGGAATAGCTAAAGCATGTTTAAACCCAACATAGCATGAACCAGGAAGCCTGTAATGCTATTGACAGCATAGCCATTACAAAAGATATGCTAATGGAGGAAGGGGCCTTTGCTGTCACAATCAATCAATTGACCTTTAAATTGCAAGTATATGCACAAACTGAAACAGTTACCACCAGGGCTGGAGGAAACTTCCTTCAAAGGGTCGGGCATCCCTTAATTTAGTTTCCATTCATCCAGGCCTGGGATGAACCTTTTCACAATTTTGCAGTGTACTTACTGCAAGCTAGTGAGAGGATTATATGTGATTATAAGTGACATGAAATCTCGAAAATTAATATCTCAATATTGGCTTTTGAAAATACAAATAAATGGTGTAGCAAGGCTTTAAGAATCCTTGGGAAGCAGGCTACACCATCTGAGATGATTCGGATGTGTGCAGGCGTTAGCCCTCATGCGCATATTGTCAGGGGCTGCCACAGCAGCAGCTATCACTCCATCCATGCATCCACAGTCTACAAGAAAAGAAAAAAAAAGGCTGTTCATTTTTGCTGGGACTGAGAGACATTTGCCTGAAACTGCTGGTCAGCATCTTTAAGGACAGCACAGCAATCAGTTATTCCATTAATAAAACTTGATGTTTTGGGCCAGGTGTGGTGGCACACACCTGGAATCACAGCACTTGGGAGGCTGAGCAGGAGGACTGGTGCAAGTTTGAGACCAGCCTGGGCTAGAAAAGTGAGCTCAAGATCAGCTGAACTACATAGCGAGACCCTGTCTCAAAAAGACATGCATACATACATACATACATACATACATACTTTCCCCTGAGATAAAATTAACCATTGAGAGAAAGATATTTAAGGGGCTATTGGACATGGGTGCAGATGTTTCAGTTATTTCTCAACACCATTGGCTTAACGCATGGCCTCTGGATGTGGTTACTATAAGACTTATAGGACGTGGGCAGTATTTCTCACCCTAGCAAAAGTGCTAAATTGGAAACCCAGAGGGATGCAGAAGGCCATTTTGATATTTCTCTCCTTCTGTTCTCCTCCATATACCACTCTATGGTTTTGTAACATATTATAGAATATGGGAGCATTTTTGGTTAGTCCTAACTCCCTGGTCACTCATTAAATGTTATAACAATGTTTCTCTCCCAGTCAAGTGCTTGATAAAAACAAGGGAGAAAAGAACCTCTTCCAGTTATTCTGAAAAGGGACCATCTTGGCATAGGCTGCTCATCCTCACATTTTCAGAACAGGGCTTGATCTCTTCTCTGATCCCATGAATGGTGGCAAAGATAACGTGGATGTCTCATGACCCTGTTTGGGTTGATCAGTGGCTCCTCAGGAGATTATAGCACCTCATACACTGGTTAATGCACAGGTGATGGTGGGACACCTAGAATACTCTACTAGCCCTTGGGATACCCCAATTTTGTAGGAAAAAGAAAAGTCAGGAAGATGGAGACTGCTATAGGACTTGTAGAAAGTCAATTGCACTGTGGAACCTATAGCAACACTGCAACAGGGATTGCCCAGTTCTGTAGCTATTTTATATTTTTCTCTTACGGTGATTGATTTGAAAGACTGGTTTCTAAGGGCTGGGGAGATAGTTCCATGGCACAAGAGCCTGCCTGGCAAGTGCAAGGTTGTGAATTTGAATGCCGGTCCCATAAACAAACAAACAAACAAACAAACAAATAATGAATGAATGAATGAATGAAAGACTGGTTTCTTGTTTTTGGTTTTGGTTTTTTTCAGACAGGGTCTAGCTATGTAGTTTGAACTGGCCCTGTGCTCCCTCACTTTTATAGTTCCCAGGTGTTATGGTTTGTCTAGTCCCTGCAAAGCCTCTTGTAGTCATTGGGCGGGGACTTCTATAGATTGACACTTGACTCATGAGTCACTGGGATTATGTGTTTTAGTACTGATGGGATTATCGGTCTGAGTAGGGCTGGGGTTATGGGTGTGGTCTAGGGCGGATATCCTGTCCTAAGGCAGAGAGCCTGATAGGAATATAAAGAGAGACAGAGAGACTGACTAGAACTGTTTGTTCTGCTGATGTATTTGGTTGGCTGCCTCCATTGCCATTTTGTTGCTGTTCTGCCACCATGACCTGGATGCTGTCTGTCCTCCATTCAGCCTTGGGCCAGCCAAATATGGACTGAAACCTCCAGTAACTGTGAGCTAATATACCTTTCCTTCCTTCATTTTGAGTGTCAGGTATTTGTCCCGGCAATGAGTAAAGAGTAACTAAGACACCAGGCTGGTGTCTAACTCACAGTGATACTCCAATCTCAATTTCCTGAGTGCTGGAATTACAGACATGTACCACCATACCCAGTTCTGGGGCTGGCATGGCAGGTGGGGGGGCACACAGGGCCAGGATCAGACTTGGGACCTTGCGCTTGCCAAGTAGATGCTTATGCCCCTGAACTGTCTCTCCAGTGTCAAGCCTATTTCTTTTCTATCTCTTATTTTGCTTTTAATTTACCCTCTATTAGCCGGGCGTGGTGGCTCACGCCTGTAATCCCAGCACTCGGGAGGCTGAGGCAGAAGGATCGGTGCGAGTTGGAGACCAGCCTGGGCTACAAAAGTGAGCTCAAGGCCAGCCTGAACTGCATAGTGAGACTCTGTCTCAAAAAAGACAAAAAAAAAAAAAAAAAAAAAAAAAAATTTACCCTCTATTAATAGGCCCCTATGGGCTGCTTCCAGTGGTGGTGTCTGCTACAAGGAATGGCAAATAGTCCAGCCCTGTGCCAAGAGTTTATGGCTGCAGTTATTTTGTCAGTACCTCAGGCCTGTCCATCTGCATACCTTATGCACTATACAGATGACATTCTTCTAGTACATGAATCCCCATCTACCTTATGTCCAATTTTATCCAGTTAAATGATGCCCTTCTCAATGCACCTCTAGTGGTAGCCCCTGAAAACACACAAACTATGATGCCTTTTTCATATTTTGGATACCTTATTCAATAGAAACATATTTTGCCCCAAACTGTTCAGATCCAGGCTTAACATCTTGCAACCCTAGTTGATTTTCCAACTTTACTTGATAGCATCTCTGCCTAGCTCTTAAGCTATATACTTATATAAGTCCTTCCTTTGACATTCTCAAAGGAGACTTTGCCCCCCACCTCTCCAAGGATACTTATACCAGAGGCTAAAACTACCTTAGATAAAATTAATCGGGCTCTTTAGAATGCTCAGCTCTCCAGAGTTGATCCATGTTTGCCAATATTTGTAATTAATTTCCCAGCTCACTATATGCCAACAGGGATCCTATGGCAATCTCCGGGTCCTTTACAATGGCTATGGGCTGGGGAGATAGTTCAGTGGAATAAGTGCTTGTCTGGCAAGCACAAGGTCATGAATTAAATCCCCAGAACTGCAAAAAAAAAAAAAAAAAAAAAAAAAAAAAAAAAAAAAAAAAAAAAAAAAAAAAAAAAAAAAAAAAAAAAAAAAAAAAAAAAAAAAAAAAAAAAAAAAAAAAAAAAAAAAAAAAAAAAAAAAAAAAAAAAAAAAAAAAAAAAACCAAAACAAAAAAATAAAAACAAAAAATACAACAACAACAAAACAATGCTACATATACCACATACTCCACATGAAACTATGTGAGCATAGTTTCATGATGGATGCTGTGGCAGAATGCATGCAATTCAGCTCTTTGGTCATGAGGTACAAACTATTATTATTAATGTTCTCTTTTTAGTTCAGCAAATTGGTTATGGCAATTTTAATTCTCTTGGCAATCTACACTGTCATTATCATCACTATCTTTCAGATAAGTTAATTCAATTTGCTTCCCTCACCCTTTGTCTGTCTTCAAAAATAAGCCCAGTCTCCACACCATCTCCCGTCTTCACAGTTGGGTCATGTTTTCAAAGGGAAGGTTATAAAACGACCTTCTCTCCCAGAATACAGATACAGGTTTCTCTTCTGCACAAAAACTAAATTACAAGCAGTTATGTGGGCCTTACAAGATTATTTATCACTTCAATTAACTTCTTTCATACAGTGATTAAGTCCACAGTGTAATATGCCACATTGAAACCACCACTATACGTATTGGTCAAGAAGATCCTTTTTGCTTTTTCCCATCTTGCAAGAAGGTGGCCCAGAAAAACTGAGAAGCCAGATACTAAAGAGAAAACCAAAGCCAAGAAGGCTGCTGCCAGTGGCACTGGAAAAAAGGGTAAGGTCAAGACAAAAAAAAAAAAAAAAAAATCCAAGAAGAGGCAGCCCCACTGCAGCAGAAACCCCTGTCCTGATAAGAGGAATTGGTAGATACTCCTAATCTGCTGTGCATTCCAAAAAGGCTTTATACAAGAGGAAGTACACAGTTGCTAAATCAAAGGTCAAGAAGGAAAAGGAGAAGGTTCTTGCTACTATCATAAAACCAGATGGTGGTGACAACAGTGGTGGTACCTGAGTGGTTAAGCTTCAGAAATGCCTCGATACTACCCTATTGAAGATGTGCCCCAAAACTAATGAGCCACAGCAAGAAATCCTTCAGTCAGCATGTGAGAAAACTTTGAGCTAGCATCACTCCCAGCGTCAACTTTTTCTTTTTTTTTTGGCAGAACTGGGCATTGAACTCAGGTCCTTGTGCTTGCCAGGCAAGTGTTTATTCTACTGAGCTGTTTCCCCAGCCCCAATCACGGCATCATCTTGATTAGCCTTAATTGTGTTCCTTTACAAAGAACACACCAGAAATTTGTCATTCCTGTCTCCCCAAAAATTGATATCAGCAAAGTGAAAATCCTCACTGATGCTTACTTCAAGAAGAAGAAGAAGAAGAAGAAGAAGAAGCTGTAGAAACCCAGACATCAGGAGAGTGAGATCTTCAACCCTAAGAAAGAGAGATACCAGATTTCAGAGCAGTGCAAGGTGGATTCATTTACTTCACACTCTCCAAGTTGATGATTTGTCAGGTCATGTTCCCAATTTTATTGGTCAGAGTATATGTTCTCATTCTCAATTTCCAGGACCCCCTCACCAAGGGGAATGCTACTATGGACAGATTGCTGGGTGCTGTTACTATTGCTCCCTCAGATCATTCAAAAGGCTTCTGCTTCTCATGCCACCTATTATCGAAATGCTTCTGCCTCACTTGAACAGTTCCATTTGTTTCAGAAACAGGCCCAAGACGTAGTTATTAAACAGTATTCCTCCGGTACAGTACATTTTCCCTCACTTTCTAAGGAGGGATTTAGACTACAGACCAAAGTAGCAGATGGATGACACTCACATTCTCAAATTTGGTTATGTTGGGTCCATTTTCAGTGGACACTCTGAGGATTTATTTTGGCTTCTGCCCATACTAGTGTAGTGGCTAAACATGTCATTTGGATGCGGACCAGCAAATACAAGTGGCACCTTCCAAAAGTTTTATAAAGCCTTTCATAATTTCCCTTATCACAGGAGTTCCTTATAACTCTCAGCATCAAGGAATTGTTGAACATGCTCACCGTGGGATCAAAGTTCAATTGCAGGGGCCCGGCAGGATGGCTCAGTGGTCTAAAGCGCCTGCTTGGGAAAGCTTGGGACGCTTCAGGGACTGCAGTTCGATCCCCGGCACCACATGCTGCTCCAGCCCTGCCTTCGGGGTGAGCTGAGCCAGCCATAAAAATGAGTGAATAAACAAACAAAGGTTCTGAAACAAGAAAGAAAATAAAATTTAAAAAAAAGTTCAATTGCAGAAACAAAAGGGGGAATCTTTCTCTATGAAATTCATCCCTCAGGCTTCACTTGGCAATATATACTATTAACTTTTTATTTTTATTTTTTATTTTTTTAAATTTTTTTTTGCCTTTTTGAGACAGGGTCTCCCTATGCAGTTGAGGATGGCCTTGAGCTCACTTTTGTAGCCCAGGCTGGTCTCGAACTCGCACCGATCCTCCTGCCTCAGCCTCCCAAGTGCTGGGATTACAGGCGTGAGCCACCACACCCGGCAAACTATTAACTTTTAAAATTCTACAAAATTTAAAATGTAAAAGTATAGTAGCAGAAAGACAAATCCGTCATGTAAAAGAAAAGCCTAGGAAGGGTCCTTTGGAGAGTTCTCCATACTGAAAAATGGAAGGGACACAAGCCCCTAGTTACCTGCAGTAGAGGGTATGCTTGTGTTTTTCCAGAGAATGCTGAGCAACCTATTTGGGTACCAGAGTGTGCTGTCAGCTTGTACCATGAAGCCAGATCTGGATAAGAAGTTTACAGCAATGATTCACCCTGGGGCCTATTGAAAGAACTGACAAAATGGGAATCTAAAATGGATGCCAATTGGCGAGTAGAAGGGTGGCCAACCATTGTTTATTAAGGAGCCCCCAATAATTTCAATAATCTCTTGGTATAAATTATATAGAGATAACAGCTAAATTTTACCAGTATTAAGACAAAATACACCCTGGAAGATACAAAAGAAAAAAATTTTTTTTTTTTTTTGGCTTTTTGAGACAGGGTCTCAACTGTGCAGTTCAGGCTGGCTTTGAGCTCACTTTTGTAGCCCAGGCTGGTCTCGAACTCGCAGCGATCCTCCTGCCTCAGCCTCCCAATTGCTGGGATTACAGGCGTGAGCCACCACGCCCGGCCTAAGAAAAAATGTTTTGTTATACAGGTCTTGCTTCAACTTGCCCTTGACCACCCAGCAGGGGAAAAAAAAAAAAAAAA
>PVJA010049533.1:0-13700 GCA_004027025.1 Myocastor coypus
TATATATATATATATATATCCCAAAGTGAAAAATAGGAAAGCTTTCCCGATAGCTTAGCTCAGTAGTTCCTAGACACTATTCCACTGACCAAATGCATCTAATTCATATTTGAAGTTTATTTAAAATAGAGATTCCTGAATTCTAGTCCAAATCTACCAAATCATAATGACCAAGTATGGGAGCAAGGGATGCAGAGTCTCAGCAAGCCCAGGAAGGTCAGCCTGCTTTTGAGAACCAATTATCTAATGTCTTTTTAGGCAAAATAACAAAGCCCTAGTGAATGATTTTGAAGAGAAAACCTTATCTCTTTTTCTTTTACTTTTTAAAATTTATTTATTTATTTATACTGTGGCCAGCTCAGCCTCCCCTGGGGATGGGGCTGGCGCAGCATGTGGTACCAGGGATCAAACCATGGTCCCTGTGGTTGCCTAAGCAGGTGCTTTAGACCACTGAGCCATCTCACCAGCCCAGGAAACCTTTTCTCTACATCACATATAGTATAATATCCCTCTACCTTTACCGTGTTTTTTTTTTTCTTTCATGTACAGCTTCTACTTTATATATTATCATCTAGACATCATCGTCTCAGTTATCAAGCTTACTTTTTTTCCCAGTAAGCACTATGCAGAATTACTTGGGGATCTTATTAAAACTGATGCTAATTAACTTGACTGTATGTATTCTCAGATAATCCATGGGAGACATTGAACTTTAGACACCAGGGAAGTTAAAATGCCTATGACGCAAATAGGAGCATTAGAAAAAGATGACTGGACAACTTAAAGCTAACTAACTGCTACTTTTTCCTGTTACTGTAGCTGAGGTTCCAACATAATGACTCGTTTGTAACTCAAGGGGAGGAGACACTTGAAGACATTACACAAATCTGGTTCCATGGTAGCAGCCAGAGTGGAGCAGACAGCTTAATCTTGCCGACGCGATGGAGATTTTGTTCATCTGTAAAGTGAGAAGGTTGTGTTTCAAGATCTCTTAACTCCTTGCTTGAAACTGCCAGTAGTCTATGAATGTTAAGAAATTTTGCAATACTGAGCATGCAAAATTAGCAAAGTCATTTGATAGTGTTATAACCTAGAAGAACTAAGTTGCTTTCATAAAGGAAAGTAGAAATTAATTCCAGGACATTCAGGTGACCTTTCATCTCCGCTTCTTCAGCGCTGAGTGGTTCCCCAGCAAATAGGATTTTCAGTGTTAAAACTTGGGCAGTCTGTGGCAAACCAGAATGACTTATCATCCCAAAGCTGGAGAGTAAGTCCATGAAATACAAATAGAAAATTTTTTACCTTGTAAATACAATTAATCTTTGTTTTTGTTTTTGTTTTGTTTTTTAAGAAGCCATGTGATTTTTTTTTTCTTGTTTCAGAACCTTTGTTTGTTTATTCACTCATTTTTATGGCCGGCTCAGCCTGCCCTGAGGGCAGGGCTGGCGCAGCATGTGGTTCCAGGGATGGAACCGCAGTCCCTGAAGCCGCCCAAGCTTTCCCAAGCAGGCGCTTTAGACCACTGAGCCATCCCTGGACACACTGTACAGCAAAGCTGGAATTCCCAAATTATAATGGATGGCTAGAACACAAGTTACTTTCAAATTTCTATCATAGTTCAACTGTGATTAGAATATAAACTTGCATCTCAGAGTGAGAGGAGAGGACCTTCTCAGGTGAGGTCTGAGCTGATTTAAGTGCAACAGAGCACATGAGAATAAAGATAATGAACATTTTTATTAAAGAAGAACATGGGGACTTTTATTATGCATAAAACTGAGTTGCATGTAGTACTTCAAACTGAAAAACCCATTAAGAAGCAAATTACTTTATAAAGATAAGATATAGCCTCCTAAACATATATAAAGGCCTACAAACAAAACACCAGTTGGGCTGGGAAGATACCTCAGTGGCATAAGTATTTGCCTGACAAGCATATGGTCCTGAGTTTGATCTCCAGTACAAAAAAGAATAAAAACATAATAATTGATCTCTCTCTCTCAGAGGTAAACATGGACTCACTGACCAGTCACACCTGTTACTTGGCCTACCAACTGATATTTATGATCCTAAAATTCATGCCTGCCCCCTGGACTTAGGATTCATTCAGAGTATATCCAAGGATTAATTCACAAATTTAAATAATTATTTTATTTCCTTTTAAAGTTAATGTGTGGTGGGGCATCAAGTTGGCTTTGAGATTTGTTCTAGTGTTGCTGCCTACATTTCTGGTTGTGTCTGGTGGTATATGGAGAGATGGCTCAGGTGTCCATGTCTGATTCCTCACCTCTCATCTCTGATACTGCTCCTTTGCTGTCCTCCCTGTCTGCTTTGCTTTGCAATGCTTTCCACCATGACTCTTCTGCCACATAGCCAGCTGACCTCAGACTAAACCCCTTAAAATGTGAGTCAAACTAAACTTTCTCTCCTTTAAACTGTGGATACCAGGTATTTTGTACAGCAGTGGGAAGACCAACTATTACAGAAAATTGGTATCAGAAATGGGGTTGCTGCTCTGATTATACCTGACAATGTTGTTTACAGACTTTTCAGAACTAGGTTGAGGTAAGATTTTGGAAAGGTTTAGAGATTCAGGCTAAAGAAGCCCGAGAATGCTATAAGCAGAAGCTGGTAGATGATTCTGGTTCAAGTTCAAAGGACAAGAAAGAGGCTAACAATTCAGACAGTAAAGAACAAGTTTGGGAGCTTTTAGGTAGTAAAGACTTCATTATCAACTGTGTGGAGGACCGCCTAACCAGCTCTCCTTGAAGGAAGAGCAACTGTCTCTATTTTGACTGAGTCTGACCCTATTTCCTTGTATTGATATGTAAGAGCTGGTTAGGACTTTTGTTTATCCTCTCAATTGGCCTTAAGCAATGTATATTGGTCTAGCTGAGGTGCTGGTGATAATCTTTGAAGGTGGTATGCGTGTCTCCCTGGTAATCTACACCTGCTGCTCCTTCATGTGAGCCTGGTCAAGACAGGTCAAAGAGCCAATGCTCCACACTGCCAGCTGAGAAGGAGCCTGGAGACAGAGGCTATGACTTCCTGGGCCTTGAAAAGATACATGAAAGCTGAAGCACCAGATTACTCAAAACATTAGATACTATCTAAATAGCCTTATGCAGGTTACTATCTCTGCATATCCTCTGCAGTGGCAGAGGTAAAGGTAGGACCCCCACCTAGCTCAGCTCACAGTACTCACCTACCTCCCACAATTCTCAGTCATTCCTCCTCAAGCCACTCCTCCACTGAATAAAGCTGGGTGAGGCCTTGGATCATGTTCTTGGTTCCAGAGAACCATCTTTATGGCTGGGCTTAGAACCTCTTGACCCCCTAATAGTTATAAATGCATTTTAGTATCTTTACTTTCACCATGGGTTGCATGGGAATTGATAGATTGGAATTACCTTGGTGAGATTCCAATGATGTAACTTTGGGATTACAAATACTGACTTCTCAGATCAAAATGAGGACCTAAAAGGGACTCCTACAAACTGGACTAGCAGCTGTGTTAAACTCTGGAAACAAATATTGTCTATATTTTGCCCATGTCCTGAGACTTTTTAGAGGACTGAGGTTAAGGGTCATAGACTAATTGATGTGGTAGAAGAAAATGAAAGTTAGCAAAACATTCAGGCTGTGGCATAGGTATCACTGACTTCCTTTAACCATATTTAGTGTGAGAATCAAAGGCAAAATTCAGAAAAAGGCAAATGCACAAAATACAGAAAGTCAAATTTAGGCCCAGAAGGAACTCCATGCAAAGTTGGGGCTGCTGAAGAGCTCACCACATTAAAAAGAAGCCTCTTACTCTGTGTATGGATAAGAAGACAATTGCCTTTAAGGGTCTAAGAAACCAGCAGCCCCTTGCCTGTCCTCGGCTCAAGGTTGCAAAACTGTAACCTTTCATTTGAGAACAGAGTTTCTAAAACCCCTGTCCAAGAAGAACCTCCTAGAAAATCAGTTCCCCAGGATTCATTTCACTATACTCAACCATGCAAGCACCAGAGATTTTTGTAGCCAGGGTCCAAAAGACCCTACTACTACTTCTGTTGCCAGTAGACCTTCACATCATCCCTATGGCACTGGCTTGTCAGTCCTGCAGACCTTGGGAACCTTCTACAAAGATTTCAAAGGAAGGCCTAGGAGACTAGGGAAGGAGGTCCCAGGTGAAGCTGACAGGAATGAAGCCAAAGTGTAGTCAAGACTCCAGGAAGTCAGAGATGCCAGGAATGAGGAAAGTTGCCAAGGAAAACTGCAGGCTGTAAATAGAGTAACCCAAGAGAGAAAAACCTTGTGGGTACAACCAGCAAGGCTATAGGAGTAGGGCTAATGGAGCCCTTTCAAAGTCGCATTTTACTGCATATGTCCAGATATCAAATATGAAGATACAGGACTCAATGATTGCCTGGCTAGGTTTCTGTCTTGCTTTGGTCCAGTCCTTTTCTACCCTCTTATTGATCCTTTTTGGAAGGGGAATGTTTACCTGTGCCACAGTACCTCAGGGTTATGTATCTTACTTTATTCAAACCAAACTTTTGCCTGGAGTCTCAGAAGATACTTGGCTTAACATGTTTAGCAATGCTAGTGCTTTGAGACTTTGAAGAAGAGATTACTATGTTTTGGTTGTACTCAAGATACTTGATTCATGTTAGACAGAATTACTAACTTACTGTTAATAATTTGGAGGAGTTAAGTATGTCTGTAAAGTTGACAAGGGGTAGAATGTGGCAGTTAGGGTGGATTGTTAACTTGATTGGTGCAACTCACTTCTAGCTGTGTCTGGTTAGATCATGAAACCACGATCTTGGTTTCTCTCCACTAAGGTAACCATTACGCTAGGATAATGTATCTGATATAATGATTTTGGAATTCTAATCCATTTAAAGATTTTAGCTTCCAGGAAAAGGCTTGGATGATGAATTGCAATTAGTTCCGGGCAGATTTAGCTTCACCTCTCCTCCTCCCACCCTATCTGTGAGTGAGCAGCATCGCATGTGCTCCTGCAGCAGCTCACACGCAGTCTGTGGGAGCCAGGATGAGTGTAAAGGACATGGAGAATATGGGCTCTGGTCACTGACTTCTGCTTCCATCTCATGGAGGCAACAGAGATGTTGTCATTGTTGCTGTACCCCACTGCCTTTTAACAAGCTTCCCCCAACCCCCTCAGAGAGATTCCCAGGGACCTAAGGACTGACAATGTTCTCTCTTATGTTGCTCTTTATTTCTGCTTTAAGAACAAAGCATTAGCATGGAAGAGGAAAAACAACAGAAAGAAGAAAGGGAAGAAAATATATGTATTACATAGCATGGCTGGGATGGTTGTGTGTCCGGGTGGACCTTGGGTACTATATCGGCTGCGGGATTCTACAAGTTTTTTGAAGGGAACAGTTAGTGCCTAATTATTTGACCAGGGTTTTTTGTTGTTGTTGTTGTTTATTTGGGGGCGTTATTTGTTTTTTCTTTTTTCTTTTATTTCTTTTTTTTTTTTTTTTTTTTCAGAGCCAGGGTCTGAACCCAGGCCCTTGCATTTGCCAGGCAAGTGCTTATTCTACTGAGCTATCTCCCCAGCCCCTTGATCAGTTGTTTTTTTTATTTTGTAAAAAAGAATGAAAATGGTAAGTAGAGGCTGAGGAGATAGTATTGTGGCACAAGTACCTGCCTGGCAAGTGCAAGCTCATGAGTTCAAACCCTGGACCTATAAAAAAAAAGAAAAAAGGTAAATAAAGAAACATTAAAAACAATACAGAATTTCACAAAACTGAATAGTAGGAATTCAGTAATGACTGTTAAATGGCATAATGTCTTCACACTAGTTGTTTAGATTACCATATATAAGCATGTAAAATTGATTTTTAAAAAATGTATAAGAAATTTTAAAGAAAATAAAGTTTAAGCATTAGCTGCTCCTTTCAACAGACCAGTAGAAATCAACGGTACAATCATCCAAGCCTATATATATATATATGGAAGAAAGTCATATACTTTTCTTCCTTCCTTTTTCTTCCTTTTCCTCATCCCATTTGTCCCTTCATTTTGAACAGACAGATTGTTTCCCTTTCATGGTATCTATTGTCCCTTTCAGAGTTTATTTACTCTCTCTGACTCTTACACTAGCTAAACAATATAACATTTGAAGATACAGGTCTGATTTATTTCACTTATGAGTGTGATCTCTAGTTGCATCCATTTAACTAAAAATGCCTCAAGTTAATTTTTTTTAGGTGAGTAATACTCCACTGTATAAAAGTATCTCATATGGTACAGGGTCTCACTACACATCTCGGACTTAGTGATCCTCCTGTTTTCAACCTCCCCAGCTCTAAGATTACAGGTATGCCTGACCACACCCAGTCTATACCACATATTTTTTATCCTTTCTCAGCTGATGGGCATTTGGGTTGTTTCTAAGACTTAGCTATGATAAATTGTGCTATTATACACATGAGATATATATCATTGTAGTGTGATGTTTTTAGCTCTTTTGGAAAAATACCCAGGAGGGGAAGAGCTGGATTTGTTGTGACCTATAATCCTAATTGTTGTTCTTAGATTTTATTTATTTATCTGTTACAAGGTCTTGCTACACAGTTCAGACTCATAGTGATCCTCCTATCTCAGGCACACCAGTGCTGAAATTATAGGCATGTACCACTATGGCCGGTTTCAGGAATATCACAACCTGCCCACAGTTCCAGTGCTGGCACACCATGTAGAACTTGGAATTGAAGCCAGGCCCTTGCACTTGCCAGGGAGGTACTTAGACAGCTGAGCTACCTCCCCAGCTCCACTCATAGCTCTTTTTTTTTTTTTTTTTTAAATCTCCATGTTGATTTCCATAGTGGTTGTGCCAGTCTATGTTTCCACCAACAGTGGAGAAGCTCTTTTTTTTTTATTCCCCATGGCTCTTCCAGAATGTTATTGACTGACTTCTTGATGATAGCTATTATTTCTGGGGTGAGACAAAATTTCAGCATTATTCTAATTTTCATTTCTCAAATGACCAATGATGTTGAACATTTTTTCATATACTTATTTGCCATTTGTATTTCTTCCTCTGAGAAGTGTATATTCATCCCAGACGCCCATTTTTGGATTGGGTCCTTGAATATTGGAGGCCTGATTTTTTAAAAATTCTTTATAGAATTTAAAAATTCTTCTACATAGAAGTCCTTCATCTGAGGAACAGTCAAGTAAAATAGTTCGCCAGCTTGTGGGGTTTTTTCCACTCTATTTTACTCTATTTATTTTGATATGTAGAAAATTTCAAAAAGATGAGATCCCAATTGTTGATTCTTTGAAATATTTCTCATGCACTTTAGTTTTTGTTCACAAAAGCTCTACCTGCCCCTATGTCTTGAAGACTTCTACCTAGTTTCATATTCAGTAGATTTAGTGTTTCTGCATTAATATTGAAATTTACTTATTTTGATTTTAGCTTAGTGCACAATGATACACATGGATCTAATTTTAGCCTTTGGCATATGGAAAACAAGTTTTTCTAGTACCATTTGTTAAAAGAGGCTATTTCTCTTTTATTTAATCATTTATTTTATTTTTTATATTTATTACTTTTTAATAAGAAATAACAAGACAGTTTCAAAACATGTTAGTAGAACAGCCATAACAATTAATACAATGCATGTTGTTGTCTTCTTAGTAGTTGTTCAGAGTATAAGATGCAAGCATGATAACTTTTCTACACACTATTGGTACAAATATTGCTTCTCATTGAGCTAAGAGAAAGTAATTGTATACATATAGTCCAATATTCCATAACAGTAGTGGGTTATTGGCAGAACTGGCAATGTCAGAAGCTGTTGACTTGAGCTTTTTACAGCTCAGCATACTAATCTGGATTTACGTTTTATGCCTCGTGGTTAAACTTTGCTGGATGGTTAAAGCCAAGTTAAAGGAAGACCTATATAACAAAACATGCAACTTTTGTATCTGACAAGGTCAGTCAAATCCCCTCAGGATTTACCTTGAAATCATGTACAGCATTTTGTAGAACTTTTGTCAATGTCAGCCATCTGAACGAGTTATCGCCATTGCTTGACCAGCTTTCTCTCTGTGAAAGCCTAATGTTTTCTGTCTAAGTGACTTCCTGTAGGCACACTATACATTGTTGGTCCCTTTCCTCTGTGGCCCCAGACTCTCCTTGAACAGAAATTTTGGGACTCCACTGAGTTATAGGATGTTACAGCACGGGTTCCCCTATGTCCAGAGTCCCTTGAAGGGATAGGGTCAAAATATTGGCTATCCTTGTAGTCCTTTTTTTCTCTAATTTTTTGGTCTTCAAGCTTAAATTGTTAACCCTCCAGAAGAAAAACTTCGTGATACTGTTACTCTATAACATGGGTACTTGTCCTTAACATCACTGTCTTTCTGAATATCAAATGCTTTAGGCTTAACATGACCCTGGTATTTTCTATCAGTCATTGATACTCTACTAAATCCCTACAGAATGTGATAAAAAGACAATTAAGGCCCGGCAGGATGGCTCAGTGGTCTAAAGCGCCTGCTTGGGAAAGTTTGGGCGGCTTCAGGGACCGCGGTTCGATCCCCGGCACCACATGCTGCGCCAGCCCTGCCCTCCAGGTGGGCTGAGCCGGCCATAAAAATGAGTGAATAAATAAACAAAGGTTCTGAAACAAGAAAAAAAAAAATTTAAAAAAAAAGACAATTAAACATTTTTACACAGAAATTTAGAAATCTAACCATATACTAAATTACTCAGCTATAAAGAATGATAAGCTCAAAGCTTTCATATATATGTGGATGTATCTTGAACATACACTTATAAATAAGCCAGACCTACATGTGTAAATATCACATAGTCTCCCTAGTGTAAGCACTCAAAAGAAGAAATAGAAATGGAAATGCATAACACAGCTATATGGAAATCAAGAACTTAGGGATTACACAATGAAGAGACAGCAAGCAGAAAAGTTGGGGAAACATGGCAAGGGCAAAACCATGGACTTATATACACAGGATGAATTAGACAATGATCCTAAGAATCTCCAAAACGTTTTTCACAATAAGGATAGCAATGTGTAACACTAAAACTATTCTTGGAATGCCTGTCATTCTGGTCTTTTAGATGTGTGCTGCTTCTAACGTCACTTCAACTATTGTTATACTCTAGGGTAAATGTTAGTTTTAAAAAACAAAAAAGGTAACACAAAAAAATAAAAAACAAGAAAAAATGCCATAGGATTGACCTGCTACAATTTTGTGTATGATTAGATTTCTAAATTTCTGTGTAAAAAATAGGCTATTTTTCTTCCAGTGAACATGTTTGGCCCCCTTGTCAAAGATAAGGTGGCTGAGTATGTTTGTAGTTATGTCTATATCTTCTAATATGTTCCACTGACACGCAACCCACTTTAGGTGTGGCAGTGTGCAATATAATGATCACTGTTGATTTCCTATCATCTTGTTTTAAACTTATATATCATTTTTATTCTCTTTAAAATAAAAGAAATGCAAAATAAAAAAATATGGGTGAGACATTCGAGACTAGTAATTCCAAAACAAACTTTGTATATGAAAGAAATTAGAACATTGCCACACATACTGGGGAGGCCTTGATTTGAAAGGCCTAAAGGACTTTAAGTTTAAACCACAGTCTAGTTCTTAGCACAGAAGAAGACTATAGCAATCCAACAATCCAACATACAAAATCCAATTAATAATGGATAAAGGGAAATTGATTTCCAGATATACCACATATCAATGAAAATATTCATATTTCAATAACAATAAGAATATAACAAGGCATACAAAGAAATAGCTAAGAATGGCCTATTAAAAATTTTAACACAAACAGTCCCTGAGAAAGATCTAGTCTGCATTCCACTGGCCACACTGAAAAAAAAAAAAGAATGAAAATTCTCCACATAAATTAATTTTCCCCATAGGAAGACAGAGGTTGCCTTCAAGCAAGCCTATATCTCCATCCATATAAATGGATAAAGAAACTGTGGTATTAACACACAGTGAAGTGCCATTCTGCCACAAAGAAGGCTACACTTGAGTCAGTTGGAGGAAACTGGATACACCTTGAGGCCATAATGTTAAGTGAATTAACTCAGTCACACAAGCTTAAATATCACATGGTTTCTTTCATGTGAAATAGTCAATATATAAATAAAATGTAAAGTAAAAGAGAATAGGAAAATGAGAGTAAAAACTTGTTATAATCTGGCATGGACAATGTATCTAAGAGGGTACCTTGATTTGTGTAATTCTTTTATATGTTTTATATAGTTTTTGGCCTGTCAACCCACATATATAATACTTAACTTTATAAGAACTTACAAGATAAATAAATAAATCTGACACTGAAAAAAAAAAAAAAAAAAACCTGAGAGGAAGGGAATAAGAAGAACTGAGATTGTTCTGCGCATGCACCAGTTCACTACAATGAAAACCATCCTTGCATACTGCAAACATGGACTCATAAAAATTTTAAAAAGAAGACAGTGACTGGCAGGATGAATAATGGATATGTAATCCACCTGCATGCTACCTACAAGAAATTAACTTCATATCAAAGACACTATTAAGATCATAATTAAAGGATGAAAACCTTTAATGAGCCTGGTTTCATGCAAACCAAAAACATCAAGAGATCTCTGTCAATATCAGACAAAATAGATCTTTAAATCAAAAAATACCTTACTGGGTACAGTAGTTTCTATTGTCTATGATGGATTTTGAGATCAATGTTTGCAGTCATGATTCAATAACCTGAATGTATACATCACTGTGGAGCCATACATGACAAAAATGATCAAAATGGCTAATGCCATGCTTCATGTTTACTATAACAATAACGAAACACATATTTGCATTTAATCTTCAAAGTAAGAAGAGGATTGGCTCCTTTGGCAGTGATAATTGTATTTGCAGAGTGAATAAAGTAGCTTGCCTTGCAACTTATTAAAGGAAAACAGAGAAAAAAAGCCAATGACAGTGAACTCATTTCAGCCCAAATCTTGTCTCACCTCTCAGCCACATACCACATGAGGGACTGCTCCTTCTCTTATGTGAAAAAGAAACGAACTTGAAAATGTGTAACTTTGAAATGCTCAAGTCCTGTTAGCCACATTGGAGCTTGAGGGGGAAAACAAATCAGGAATTTTGATGCTATCTTTATTTAAAATGTTGGTCTTTTTGTTCATTGTGATTTTTTATCTGTGACTTGTTCTGAGCTTTTAAATTACTGCGGTACTGTTCCCCTTGCTTTCTGAGGCCTTAGCATGCCCTTAAATTCTGTGCATAGAGCAGTCTCCCACACTAAAGGCCAGCCCCCTCCCACACCTGTGACATCATAGTTTCCTGCCATTTCTCTCCCTTTGCAGACTCCTCTAGGTCTTCTTTGCATCTCTTCCTTTATCAACAAAATTCGTGTTTTTCAGTTTCATCTCAGGTCTCCTTTCCTAGTGATCTCAGCTGATTCTGTATTATATCAAGTCCCACACTGAAACTCCTCATCTTGTCTTCCAGCCAGATCCTTGGGGGAGCCTCACCCTAATCTAACCCCAATCCTTCACGCATGTTGGTTGAGGCAATTCCTGGTCCTGTGAAGCATTTCCAGAGGCATTTTTCCCATTAGCAATCACAAGCTCCAGCTTGTCAGAATGAATACTTCTGAACTCACCAAAACTCTCTCCCCTCCTTCCACCTGCCTGCTTCATCTGCCGTGTGTGGAAAGGGATAAAAAGGCACCGAAACCTGCCTCTGCTTTCCCTCCAGCTGCTCAGATGTGCCCAAGCCCTCTGTGCTCCACAGCCCCATGCACACTTTTCTCTCACTGCTGTATTTCCTTGTTTCGCAGGCAAATTTCTCACTTCAGCAAGCATATTTCCACCAGAGAGAACTTCCCTGGCCTTCTGATTATATTAGGCTCCTCCTGCTGTGTACCCCTATGAAATCCATAACTTCCTCTCATTTATATTCCTCACTATGTATTACTGAAGCCACTTGCTTGGTTTTTTTATTTCTTTATTATACATAAACCTCATGAGAACAGAGGACATGCCCATCCTACTGGTATATATCCAGCCCTAACACTGCCTATATCCTATTGGACATATTTTTTTCCAGCAGCAGGGATTGAACTCGGAACCTTGCACTTGTCAGGCAGTTGCTTATGCCACTGAGCTATATCCCAAACCCAGACACTTATTTAATGAGTAATGCCATAAGGGGTGGTCAGTGGGCCTCAGATCCCATCCCAGCAGCAAATACAGCCAGTAAGCAACTGAAAAAATAAAATCCACAGATGCAGTGATCCTACCAGGAAGGAGCGAAATTGAAAATTCTACGTTTTTGTTAACCATGGACTGATTTATTTTGCTAAATAAGCAGAAGTCTCTGCCCTGGTGCTGCTCACATAACAAGCATGTGCTAGCCTGGCTGTCCTGGGGATGCCTTGGAAGACTCTGCAGGGCCATCTGGCCCTGAGCAGCCCCCAGAGCTCAGCTCTGCTCCTACCCAGTGATCTCCTTTAGGACTTGGAGTTTTGCTTGCTGTTTGCTGGCTACTGCAGCTCAACAAAAGAGTAGCACAGAACAGCTTCACATGACAGTAGGCAAACATTTTTTAAATCCCACAAGCTTGGAACCTTCCCGAGCAGAGTCTCCTAGCACTCTCTGAAAGGCTGTGCTCCTAGAACAGAACAGCCATATGACACAGTGCCTAAAGCACACAGGTGTGCTTTTACTCTTCAATAAGCTGAAATGGGTCCAATTCTTGTAAGTTAAAAATAAAACGCCTAGTATTTCAGTTGTTCTTTAAAAACTGGTAGAGAATGTCCACAACAAAAGTCACAGAATCAAGCTGGTAAATGCAGGACTTGACCTGAGTAATTTCATTGAGCACTACAGAGAGAGCAAGATCCCTTCTCCATGCCAGGGGAGGAGGGTGACCACGTATATCAGCGCAAAAAAGCGGGCTTCTTGGAGTCCGCTAAAAGTGCAAATTTATTGCATGGGAATAATAAAGTGGTAAATTTATTTATTATTAATTTATTTATTTATTTATCTATTTATTTATTTATTTATTTATGGTCTTTTTGAGACAGGGTCTCGCTATGCAGTTCAGGCTGGCCTTGAGCTCACTTTTGTAGCCCAGGCTGGTCTCGAACTCACACCAATCTTCCTGCCTCAGCCTCCCAAGTGCTGGGATTACAGGCGTGCACCACCACGCCCGGCTAAAATGGTAATTTTAAAATAAAGAAGAGAAGGGCTTCATTATTCATATGGTTTGTGGCTAATAACTCCTATTAGCACATTGGAATTTATCAGGAAAAAAACAACGGTTTCTTCTGACCTGACCATAGGCAAAGAACTGAGATTCAGAAGCCTTATGTCTCAGTTGTTATTGTTGCTAAGACAAAATATCCAATACCCAACCAGTTAAGGGAGGAAAGGCTTATTTAACTCAGAATTTATAGAAGTTTCAGTCTATAGTTTACTGGTTCCAAAGCAAGGTGGTTGGTAGAGGGACATCAAAAGGGAGAAAATAGGTCACAATGGGCAGAATATAGCAAAGCAACATGGGACATTAACATTTTTCTTCACCTTTCAACCTTTTTTAAAAATATATCTGGCCCTGCACCCCTCAGCCCCGCCTCTGCGTTCCCGCGACTAACTTCCTGTTCCAGCCCAGCCCAAACCCCACCA
>PVJA010049534.1:0-13701 GCA_004027025.1 Myocastor coypus
TTTTTTTTTTCTAAGCAACGTCAATAGGGAGGTGGGTCATGCCCACACACTGTACTCTGTAGAACGATTGTGAGGACAATATGCAATATGTCAACTTTCAAAGAAAAGAAAGGGGAAAAGAAAAAGGGGAAAAAAAGTAATGGTGATTTAGAAGGGTAAATGTCTAATTGTTTGCTCAATCTTATATACCTATATGTATTAATCTAAACTGATCTGATGATGAAAATATGTAATATAACCATTGTTAAATTTAAACAATAAAAAATTTTTAAAAAATAAAATAAAATAACAAGAATAATATCAGATACAACTAACTGAGAATAAAAATTTTGTTCTGAAAAAAAATTAAATGTTATTCAAGAACGCTATGCTCTTAATCAATTTATATCATTATTGTAATGTTTTTATCTTGATGTAATTTCAAATTACAGAACATTTTCAGCAACTGAACAAAAGGAATTCCATACATCATTAGTTAGATGCCCAATTATACACATTTGTATCATTTTTTTTTTATTCATTGTCTAGGTGCATTCTTTTTTGAATTTTTTTGTTTTCAGCACATGTTTGCAGTATATAATGATGACATTTGTCCTGGAGATGTGATACATTATCTATCTATCTATCTATCTATCTATCTATCTATCTATCTATCTATATTTCTTCCTAGGAATCAAAGTCAGGGCCTTGTAATTTCTAGGCAGACACTGTGCCACTAAGCTACATCCCCAGTATATATATATTCTTAAATCTTACAGAAACATGTTCTATGTATATTGGGAAAAAATGATATGAAAATGTATAAAAGCCAATACCCCCATCCTAGCTAGGAAGAAAATCATTATTCATGGGTTTTTAAAAATGTTCCTTATAGCCTATAGGAGAAGCAAATGAGATATTCCAAAGTGTTTTGTAAATTATAGGGCACAGATATAAATATAAGTTGCTATCCAAAACAAAATACAACAAGACACTCAATTCTAGTTTCCTCTTGCAGCTGAACTGCCACTTATCTCTGTACATTATCTACCATCTCATTTTGGCATGACTTCTTTTGAAGGCCATACGGAGGTTTGGGTTGTCACCAGCTGAACTGACTGTTTACCAGGCTGGGTAAAATGGTAAAATTGAAAATTTCACCAAAAACAAAAGGAATGCCTGAAAGCTACTGAGCATACACTCCAGTTGTATGTATCACATCACATTGAGAGAAAAACAGCCACATTCACAGATCAAACAAAGAAAATGGACTGGAGCTGCTTGTCGCATTTGGCAATTGTTTTTCCTGGCCATCCATTTCTGAGTCATTGGCTGACTATCAGTGACCATGTGCTCTTGGAATCAGAAAAGACAGCATGGCTGATGCTGGCTTTAATAGGAAGCAGTTTATAGAAAGGACCCCTGATGGCACCCGTGCTGACATTGGACAGAAGTAGAGAATAAAGTGAATGAAAAAGAGCTACACTAACAAAGCACATGTTAAAACAACAGCCGCCACAGAAGTGCCTCTACTTCTGCAGTTACAGAGTACTGCGCTTCCTTCTGGCGGCCAGCTCAGCCTGTGGCTTTTTCCAAAACCTCAACATCCCATGCAGACAAGAATGCACACTGCTGGGCAATGGTTATAAACACTACACAAATCTTTAACTTCTGGCAAGTGACTTGGGGCCATTCTTCCAAAAGGCCTTCAAAGTCTTCTGAAGCTTCAGCGAAACCATGATTACAGGAGGGTGACTCATCGTGGCAGCTCATGCTGACTGCCAATTTGATTGGCTTTGGAGGTGCATAGAAGATTAGCTAAGCACATCTCTGGCTATATCTCTGTAGGTCATGGGGACCTGATCTGGGGAGGGACCAGGGACCACAGAGTGCACCATTCAAACAGTTGCCCTACTGTTTATCTTAATGCTGGCCAACCAAGTGTAGGGCATAAGACTAAAATTCCTAGGTCAGTGATGACAAATCTTTCAAATCTTTCACTAATGCAAACAGCCCACTATGGGATGTGTGCCACAGGTTTGCCACTACTATTCATGGGCCAAAACTGCCCAAGTTCAATTCCCAGACCCTGAGAAACTTTGCCAAGCCAATAAACTTCTGCCTGTAAAACAAACTCATTACAGCATCCCCCACATAAGACAGAAAAAAGAGTGGTGGACAGATCGACTGAATCTAGAGACCTAGGAGAGCCAGGCTGGGCACACAGAGCACACACATTAGTGGTGAACAGAGAACAGAGAACTAAACAAGCAACATGGAAGTGTCTGAAGCAGCAGCTAGGAGCCAGAAGATGGGCTCTGGAAAACTCCAACAGAATGCCAGTCCCAGCCTCACATCCTGAGGCCAAGGTCATCTCCATACCCAGCACAGTTCCCCTGGCAAACCTGGCTAAAGTCTGCAGCACATTTCTTAGATCTCACATGGCCACTATCACAGAACTGTAAACACCAGAAGTATTTTTTAACTTGTATTCTCTCTTATTTGTCTGATTGGATATCCTTTTCCTATCTGGTTGAATGTTGTTTTGTTTTACTTTTTATTTGGGGGTTTCTTGTGTTTTGAGTTTTCTTTGCCCCCTCTCTTCTCTTTCTTTGGTTTTCTTTTCATCTTTTCTTGTTTATTGTTATATTTTTCTTTCATTTTATTTTATTTTAAAGAGTAAAATCAAAAGTAATAGCAAATAGCAGATATAAAGACAGAAACAGGGTTACACAATTATATATGTTATAGCTTTTCAAAACAAGAATATAAAAATTAGCAATGGTTGAATTATTACCTATTTTTATCATAAAATATATTGCTCAGATTTACAAATTGGTCATGCAAGATTGGACAAATATTTGAATATCAACACTTGGCTTTTAATAAACCTTATTTTTTCTCTTATTTTGAAGAATAAAAACAAGAGCAAGAAAAACAAACACAAAGATATAAACAGGGTAATATATAACAATACATATGTTACAGATTTTTTAAATAAGATTAGCTGATTAAAAATGATTGATGCATTATCTACTTTTATCATCAAATCTATTGCTCAGATTAACGGATACAGTTATGCAAGATGGGAGATGACTGAATATTACTACATTCTTTCAAGAAAACAAATTTTTATTCTTGTCTCTCATTTTCTTTTATTACCTTTTTAAAAAGATAATTTAAAGAATATAGTAATAATTAATATGACATTGGAAATGGTACACACTTGTCTGAGTGATTATTAGTTAAGGTCTTTTCCAAATCCATGGGTGGTCTTTTCATTCTGTTGGTAATTTCTTCTGATGAGCAGAAATTTCTCCATAAGAGGAAGTCCCAGTGGTATTTTCTTTCAAGTATTTCCCATGCAGTTTGATTTTTGTTCATGAAATGTTTGCCTACAACTATATCTTCAAGATTTCTGCATACTTTCATTTCCAGTACATTCATAGTTTCAGTTTTAATGTGTAGATCCTTAATCCCTTTTGACTTCAATTTACTGCGGTGAAAATGTTTGGTCCTTTTGTCCAAGATAAAATTGCTGAGTGTGTTTGTAGTTGTATCTGTACCTTCTAATGTATCCCGTTAATCTCAGGGGGTTTTTGTTGTTGTTGTTTTGTTTTGTTTTTGTCATTACCATGCTGATTTTATCACAGTAGCTTTGTACAACAATTTCAAGTCAGGGATTGTAATGCCCTTGTTGCCTAGGACTTCATTTTCTATTCTAGGTCTTTTCTGGTTCCACATAAATTTTAGGAATGATTTCTCTAGATCTGTCAGGTATGTTGTGGTATATTGATAAGGATTGCATTGAATCTGCATAAGAATTTTAAGAGTATGGCCATCTGCACAGTGTTGATTCTTCCTATCCAGGAGCAAGGAGTATCTTTCCATTTTCTAAAACCCTCTTCGCGGGGCCCGGCGGGATGGCTCAGTGGTCTAAAGCGCCTGCTTGGGGAAGCTTGGGCGGCTTCAGGGACCGCGGTTCGATCCCCAGCACCACATGCTGCGCCAGCCCTGCCCTTGGGGTGGGCTGAGCTGGCCATAAAAATGAGTGAATAAACAAAGGCTCTGAAACAAGAAAATAAATAAATAAATAAAATTTTTTTAAAAAATAAAACCCTCTTTGATCTCTTTTTCCAGAGTACTGTAATTTTCATTGACTAGATATTTTACTTCTTTAGTTAGACTAATTCTCAAGCATTTCATTTTCTTTATGAGTTAAGCGTATTTCTTGTATACAGCATATTGTTGGATTTGCTTCCTAATATTCTGCCAGTCTTTTTCTTTTAACTGGTGAATTGAGCCTATTTATATTGATGGTTATGATTGAGATGTACTATTTATACTTGACATGTTATTTACCTGCTGTTGGTTATCTAAATTTTTTCTTGCATTTGACTGTTTGCCCTATTTGTTGGGTTCTTTCCATTCTTATTCATGGAGTTGTGTTCGTTTTGTTATCTCTCTAGAATATCTTTTAGTTCTTCCGTTGAACCTTGAAAGGCATAATATTCCAAACAGCAATTGGGATGGTACAGTTTAGTTTTTCAACAACCTGTACTGCTTAGAAAATTCTTTAATACCTGGCCACCGTTCCCCTCTTCTTGGCATGAAGAGCAAACACCTTGCTCACGTCTGTCAGTGGGCACAGCCTTCCTAGCCAATGATATGAACAGTAATACCACATGTGAGAGGGGAGCAAGGTGTTTCTTCCCTGTTATCTGCCCTTTTCCAGGATTCAGAGAGTTACACATTCTAGGATAAACATCATATCCACATCGCATCTAGAACTACAATGCTCTTCACATCTGCTCAACTCTGCAAAACACTCTACAACTTACCCAACAGACCAGAAACTAAACACTACTTCAACCAAATCCTCAGGTATTATTGATCACTGACATCTGGTAGCTAGTTTATCAGCCACCAGTCTTCTATTAAAACGTCTTTTTGTGCCTTTGCTCTGTGTTTTTAAATATTCTTTCATTGATCTTGAAGGCCAATACTTTTTCTTATTACTTGCACTAAACTACTGAATTTTTGTTTAAAAAATATATGTTTCTTATTCCAATTATTTCTATTGGTTAGTTGTGATTTCTCTAACTCTTCCAGCCACCTGTCCTGTGGTTCTCACCCACTCCCCCATCTCTTTTTTCTCATGTGCTCCTATCTCTTTCCCCACAGGGATTAGGTCAAGCTAACGGGAAACCTCATTGAGTAGAGGTTACAGATACCAGCTTCTGTGATAACGCCTCAACTTTCTTATGATCTAGAAGAAAATCTTCCCTCTCCCAGGAATGATTATCAGAAAAATCAACTTTCTCAGCCTCAAGAGATGGAAAGAACTTGGCACAAAAGATGGCTTCTGCAACATCTCTGGGAGCTGGGAGCCCTGGGGAGCCTCACAGTTACACACAGCGATATTCACAACCTCTCTGGGGTCCCAGGAGGTAAGGAGCCTGTGGTACTACCACCCTCCTTCAGATGCTCAGGCAGTTTCCTATCTCTCTGCCCTCCTCAGAGCTCATGTGTTAGCCCAGCACAGCAGACAAGTGACTAAGAATTAGACAAGAACTCAACTCTGCTGATGTCCCAGACACCCCTCATGTAAGTGTAATTTTAAGAGTCTTACATTTTGTTCTGATAAAATTTTATTGTTCATTTATCTCTCCTAAAGAGTGACATTTGAATATAACTCAAATTTTAACTGAGGACTTGTGAGAACCGGCATCTATTCTCCAGTTGGCTTTAAGATCTTGGGAAATGGTCTTTTATTTTGATAATTTGGTATTATCTTAGCAACAGAGCTCTGGTCACTTGTACTTCTGGATGTCCACATTACCCTCCACACAGAATGTTAATGACTTGATCAGTGCCAATTAGGGTGTAACATAAAATGCCTCCCAGCCAGTATACTTCAGTTTATTAGTTGCCTAGGTAATAGACTGTTCCAGTTCCAGTTGCTCCTGTCCCTTAGAAACAGCTGGTCACTGTGATGCATAGCTGGTCACTATGATGCACATTTCATAAGCCAATCCTCAACTGATAAGCCATTCTGCCTCTGCTTCCTACCTGCTTATCTCTCATAAGCTCTAGGGCACCCAAGATCAGGGCCTGATTTTGGGGGAGTGATTCTGATCCATGTCCATTGTCATAAATAAATCAGCCTCCAAACCGTGGGTGTCATTTTGTTGTTTCTATTTGCCACTGCAAGGGGAAAATAGTTACAGAGCATACTATTCCTCATGTGCAAGAACTTCAAAGGGATTCACAGCTATGTATTATCACTATTATTGATACCTACTCTATGACAATCCTTCTGAGAAAGATAGTTCCTGTAAATCATGCCATTTCTGTGCTAATTCCAACTTGGTGGTACAAATTAAATGAACAGTAAGAAGAGAGAGCATGTTATAGCCTGAACACAGGCCCATGTGGGAAGTCACAGTGATTCTTCAGCCCCTCTCTTCATGGTCCCACCTCGTATTTTCTCCTGCTGCTGCACCAGAAATACCTGCTTTTGAGACTGCAAAGCATCACAGAATTGCAGAATGCTAAACTAGGTGCATTCTGGTAGTGAATATGGGGCTCCCAGTATTGTTTTTTTCTTTTCTTTCTTTTTTGCTGAACCAGGGATTGAACTCAGGCCCTTGCACTTGCCAGACAAGTGTTTATTCTAATGAGCTAGTTCCCTAGCATTTTTGTTGTCAAGTATCTTCACTTATAACCATGTGCAACCTAGTTTCATATCCCTTTTATAAAACGAAATGGTAATTCTGTAAAAGTTGGAAGGACAAAATCTCAAAGCTTGTGAGTAAATCAATATGAATTTCATGAAGTTCTCACCAAAATGTGCAAATTCTGCCACCCACAGCACCGCATCACAGAGTATCACCGGGGAAAAAAATGTGAGGCATCAGTTGCCAGAGATACTTCCATCTGGAAGAAAGCAAGAGCTGTTTAGAGTAGGGTGAAAACTTAAGTAAAGTGTTTCTTCTGGTTTCAAGAAGAAACCTTGATCGGTCTGTCAGAGACCATCAAGCTTGCTCAGATCTGAACAAGATCAACTGGAGAATCAGCCACAGGGCTGAAGTGGTGACACGGTAATCCCACAGAAAATAAACCACACACAAAATCTTGACTGTTCAGCCTTGCAATAGGATAGTCCATGCTTAATCCCTGAGGACTGCATCTGAATTCTAGTCCTCAACTGGGAAATTAGCCTAATATTTCCAAGCATCAATTAGCTCTGTAAATGAGGACCCTAATAATACTTCAGAAAAACTGCAAGAATTAAATAAGATAAAGAGATGTTAACCTATTACGCTGGGTAACTACAGTGTTACAGAGAGGTGCTCATGCTGGGAATAAATATGACACCAAAAATGGGTGCAGTAATCTATTCTTCATGCTCTTCTACAATGAGACTTTGTCATTCTTGTCATCGAATAGTGGGGTCAGTTTCTCCTACAGTCAAGTCAGGTTGCTCCTGTGCCTTGCTTTGGCTGATGTGTCTCTATGTGATTTAGGAGACCTCACACTTTCTAGTACCATCCTTCAAAAATTGAGCTTCCGGGTAACAAAACTCCAGGTAGACTACTGAAAGACAGCAATGCAGGTGAGAGATGCTACATAAAGGAGAACTGAGCTGCCTGAGCAGATAAAGACAAGCAAAGGAGACCACAGGTGCACCAGCAGCCCAGGGAACAACTCAAGCAACACATGGAGCAGAGGTGACCTGCACCCACTCAGCCCATGGCTCGCTTACACACAGGAGATCTCTTTGAGAAAGTCCTCTATTGTCCTGACCTACAGATGGACTATGAAACAGAGGGGCATAGGAGCTGGACCAAAGCCACGGGTGGCAGAACCTGGACTCAGAGCAGGCACTTGGGCTCCAGAGCGACTTCTTACTAAAACACAGTGATGTTTGTCTTGATGAGGTTCAAAATCTAAGCACATCATTACAGAATATGAAAAGCAACAGATGTCTCAGGGAGCCATTGATATGATAGAGTTATTCTCCCCACCCGAGGAAGATTTTTGCCCAGGTCTATGTAGGTCTGTGCAGCTTTAATATTCTACAAAACTAAACTGAAGCCAGAAAGTACTTTGGAATGGAAAAGAGCAACAACCACCAAGCTTTCAGTAGAGTACGTGGAGGACTCCTCAGTGAAGGCCTCTGGGGATGGTAATGAGGTCCCTCCCAGACAACTGCCTTTTCTCTTGAATTGGACTTCTGACATTCAAGACCAAGCAACCTCTTAACTGAGAAGAGGTGCAGTTTGGACAAAACACTGACGCTGAGTCAAGTTCCGTCATCAAACAAACACAGGGGCAGGGGTCTTCCTTAGGTCCACCCTTAAGAAACACCTTCTCAGAAGAGAAATGCTACAGATTAGTTAATGTTCATATGGTGTTACAGTTTGTGTCCAAAGCTTCATGCAGTCACGGAGGGGAGGGGCCTTTGGGAAAGCAGCTTTGTGATTGGCACTGGGGCTGTGAGTGCTACACCTGCCTGGGGCGGGTAGCCACAAACAGCATAAGGTAGGGAAAGAGGCTTGTTCTCTCCTTTCGGCTTGTGTTTTTGCTGTCTTCTGCTGTCATGAATGGTTGCCCCTTTGCCATGCCACCATGCCCGCCGTGTCCCACTCAGCTCTCAAAGTTCACAGAGCTTCTGCCTTTAGATGTCTTCTGTTTTTGCTTGGCTTACAACCAAGAATTTCTGAAAAAGACATGGTCATTAAAACATATCCCCTCTGTGTTTACTACAGTCAGTAATGATAAAAGATGATCCAAAAAAGGACATACAAGGCTGCGGATTTAGCTCAGAGATATGGTGCCTTCCTGGCAAGTGTGAAATCCTGAGTTTGATTCCTGGTACCCAAAACAACAAATAAACAAGAAACATAATCTAAAAGAGGGCATGTAAAAGTATCTTCAACCTTTATCCAATCAAAGAGGCATCCTTATCTCACTTGTATGAAGAGGGCATTTCCTGAACTCTGAGGACCAAGTAATACTTTGCACATAGCTGGCTTTAACGTGCGACACAGCCCTGGGACATGGAGTAGCTTTGGGCGGGCTCTAGCCGTGTCTCTATGATCATCTCCACAGATAGAGACCTATTGTTTCTGGCTATGTAGCTGTCTGTCTCCCTCACATTGACGATTTGGAGGCCTCTTCTGGAAGTGTGGCTTCTGTGGGGCCTCATTCCCAGTCTCAGAAACAGAGCCAGCAGTATGCATCTGGGCATGAGAACACATGGTACCTAGAGCTGTGGGCACAAGTGAGAGAAAGCATCTGTCACAGGCCAGTCTTATCAAAATGAACTCTGACACTAAACACGTGGCTCCAGGAGAAAAGTCTCTTCTTTTACATTTTAGATGAATTTGGAAACTGTGACCCTGGGCCCAAAGGAGAGGGGCACAAGATGGTACTTGGGAATAAGATAGATACAGAAAAGGGCCGTAAAGCACAAAAAAGATAGCCTTGATCACCCGTCAGAGCTCTGAAATCAAGCCAAGCTTGAAATTCCTCTGAACAAAATAATATTAACAATAATAATAATTATATAATAATAATTAAACAGAAGAATTAATAGGTACTTTCTGGAACCCCAAGATGTAGTACCTAATCTTTTTTTTTCTCTTTTAATTGCTCCAATGTCTAGTACAATTAGACTCTGACAGTTTGCAAAAGTAGTTACCAAAGCAAGATCTCCAAATTTTACAATTTCCTATTGGTAGTTCATGTAAAATAAATTGATAGATAAATAAATAAATACCTTAAATGATTGTTTAAAAAAGAAATTTCTCTGAACAGTTTCAACGCTGCTAACAGATACTTGTAAATTCCTTTCTAAGACTGTGTTTTTATTTACAGCCAAAAGAGCCCAATGCTACTCAGAGGCCTTGTCACAGTTCCCAAAGTTTCATATTATTATACCCATTTCCCTGCATTAGTATAGAAAAGAGATTACAAATGTGTTACTGGCCATTGGCCCAAAAGTTCTTGGTAGTTTGGCAACAATAACTGCCATTTAGCTGGTAATTTCCACCATTAGACCAAAGACCCCATAAACCTAGAAGCTCAAATTACACTAAACTATACCACAGAGTTTGCTGTGATAGTTCAGAGCATACACAGGCACCTTAGGAACCTGTTAGAACTCTACAGAGTATCACCTCAGGTACTAGAAGGTTTTTTTTGACTGTGCAGGGCTTGTTTTCAGCTATAAGTGGGTACAAGTGTGGCAAAAGAAGAAAGAGAAAAAATATTTTTCCAGGGACTTTCAGAGAAGCCCCAAAAGCAGCGCTCAGAGTTTTCTTCCTAGGACTCCGCTATCTTTGTGGTTGTCTGTAAGCCATTTTTTGTGTCTTGATCCAAAGTTAGAACAACAAGTGGAGCTTTATGAGCCCGAGAGAGAAATTCTTTAATTCCCTAGACCAGTGGGCCTACTGAGGGTCAGCCATTCCAGGTGCCACGCTGGCTCCCCAGGAGCTGGAATTTCCAGGGCGATGGCACATTTGCCCCACACAAGGGGCTCAGGGTCCAGTGACACGAGCAGTCACTCTTGCACCAGGTAAGCGTGGAATCACTGAAGCCACTACAGAGATGGACACGCAGGGAAACTCAGGAATGGTAGGGCAGGTGCGAGGCATGGGGCAAGGGAATCAGGATGAAGGGACCTCACGGACAGATGCAGGCTGGTGTTCTCAGGACAGATGCTACTGAGCGTCAGGAAAGGAATAACGGTGGTTTTCAGGGCCCCTGTGCTCTGTGTTCATTTGACTGAGCTTGAGTGGTTGCGAGAGTGGAAAGGGGCGCAAAGAGCCAAACATGGAAGACTGCTCCTGTCGCTCCAAGGACAGCACTCAACAGGGGTCTCTTCAGCCACTCCCCATTCATTGCAGCATAAAGTCTAAAATTTTGCCCTCCTTGATATTATTTTGCTTTTTCACATCCTTGCAGCAAAGAGAACGAAAAGGTAAGTGCAAAATCTGAGTGTGGCGTCTTTGCTGAGATCAGCTCCCTCCAATCCTTCAACCCACTTCCTCATAAGCCTGCATCAGGAGAGGGTGGAGCCACTCAGATCCCCTTGACAAATCCCAGGTCCCCCCAATAGCCAGACGGAGATAGGAATCATTTTTCATTTGCATGAAGTCATTCCGAAAGCACCTGCTTTTCATTAGGAAGGTAACATGATCCACTGCAGGGCTGCGCCTGAGGCAGAGGGGAGGCCTCTTCCTGGACACAGTGTAGCCTCCTTTCCGAGCATGGCCTCGCTTTTGTCTTTTGTTCAGAGAACCACGGTGCAAGTGCTACACTCTGTAGTTTTCTTCATAGTCACTTTAGAGTTTTGTTTATTTATTTTCATATGTATCTTTTCGTAAAATGAGCCACGTACACACAGGCCACTGCAGGTCTTGTGGCCTGCTGCTTCAGATGAAGTCCACAAGAAGGCTGCGAAGACTCTGCCTTGTGCCTTCCCAAAAGGTCCCCTGTAGGAATTGCACATGACGTAGGAAAAGCCCTTTCTTTGTACTAGTAGTATAGCACCGCGACTAAGCCTCCACGGGCCGGCGGAGCTTCAGCGCTCCCTGAGCCTCAAAGTCACCTCGGCTTCTGCAGACTCCTGGAGCAAACTTTCCATGCTTCTCAGCTCTGCTCTGGATCTCTGCGTTCCAAGGCTCAGGGAAGCCACAAGGGTAGGCGATCTGGGTGGGTTGGGGGTGCCCCAGGCCTTCTAGGCATCATTATCCATTCTCTGGTGATCCTGCTTGGGCTGTCACAGTCGCAGTTTGTTTAGCTTCTTAAGTGCGCTTGAACTTGACTATCCTTCAAATAAAAACAGCTTGCTAGAGAGGGTTGACAAGGACACTAACAGAATTTCCTTACAGAAAGAGCAGGAGGCCAAGAAGAAGGAAGAACACTGGTGAAGAAATGCTATGGGGAGACTGGGAAATCCACTATTCCCATCCGTGCCTCATTTTCCTCATTTGTATAATTACGTATTTACTCAGGAGATCCTTTGGCTACCTCCACTGGTGAGATACTATGATCTTACTCTATCAAATATAGGTTAGTTAGCCCCCTGCTCTTTCATCATTTTTAATGTACTGAACAAAGATTGAAGCAGTGTACCTTTTTGTTTTTGCAAGCTAGTTTATTATTTTCATACAATTAGATATTAATAGTAAAGATATTAAAAAGTACTCTTCTTGCTGGCTGTCTGAGGATCTGTTGGCGCCATGAATAACACAGTAACTATCCAAACCCGGAAGTTTATGACCAACCAACTTCTTCAAAGGAAACAAATGGTCGTTGACATCCTTCACCCTGGGAAAGCAGCAGTACCCAAGACAGAAATTTGGGAAAAATTCGCCAAAATGTACAAGAGCACACAAGAAGTCATTTTTTGCTTGGATTCAGAACTAATTTTGGTGGTGGCAAGAGCACTGGCTTTGGGATGATTTATGATTCCTTGGATTATGCGAAGAAAATAGAGCCCAAACATAGACTTACAAGTCCCGATCTGTATGAGGAGAAAAAGACCTCAAGAAGCAGCAGAAGGAACGCAAGAACAGAATGAAGAAAGTCAGGGGCACCGCAAAGGCCAGCGTTGGTGCTGGCAAACAGTTGAAGGAGGGGGCTGGGGAGATAGCGCAGTAGAATAAGTGCTTGCCACAAGCGCAAGTGTCTATTATGAAAAAAAATGTCGGAGGAGTACAGATTCTGCAGTGCCCGTCTGTAGTAACTGCCACTGTTTTCATGAGAGGATTTTATAAACTGTAAAACCTTTAAAAAAAAAAAAAAAGGCAATCTTCTTACTCCTATGGAAAGTAAAATTTCACAGAGAATCACAAGTGCTTACACACTGTATGACATAAACTTAAAAGAATGGTCAATATGTTACTCTGAGTATAAATCCTAGACAAAAAAAAAAAGCTCTCTTTCAAAAAAGAAGCAAATAGATAACACAAACTTTCTTTGCAATGAACTAAGAGAAACTAGCAATATAAATGAAACTAATTAATATATTTTTGAAATAACAGAATAGAGAATTTGAGAAGTTATTTTAATATCTTTCTAATTCCTGTTTTTCTCTCTTCTGTTTTGCTCTTTATTGATATGTGCCTATATTTGTACTTTCTCATGGATAGAAGTCACGTGCTGTCTAACGTGTGTCTGATTTAGATGTTGACAAGTTGGAGCCATTTGCCTAGGAATGCCTGAGTTTACCTTCTATATGAAAGAGTAGTACTTCATCGTGTATATATATATCACATTTCCTTTATCTACTTTCTTTCTCTTTTTTTCTTTACCCCCAGTGCTGAGGGTCTGGTCTAGGCCAAGGCGCTTTTTAATTTTTAAAATATTTTATTTTAAAGAATAGAATGAAAAGCAAATAGCATAAACAAGACTGAAATATGGTAATGTACACCAATACATACATTACAGAGTTTCAAAACAAGAATCACCGATTAATAATGATTGTTATATTACCTACTTTTATCATCGAATCATCACAGCCATCCTGTATATATACTTGCATAATATTTCCCCCTTCCTTTTTTCCTATCTATTCTCCTTTCCCTCATCTTTGCTGTTTAATTCTTATATTCAGTTTCTTTCCATTTTACTATAACTATTATACCTTTCAGGTTCTATTTATTCTTTCAGGTTCTTGCACTAGGGAGACAATACAATATTTACACA
>PVJA010049535.1:0-13715 GCA_004027025.1 Myocastor coypus
ATATATATATATATATATATGTGTGTGTGTGTGTGTGTGTGTGTGTCTTCGTGTCTCTGTTATCACCGTGGGTTGCACTGGGAGTGGTAGATTGGAATTAACTTGGTGAAATTCCAATAACGTGGTGTTAGGATTGTAAGTTTAGACTTCTTAGGCCAAGACAAGAACCAGGAAGGGACTCTGACAAAGAAAGAATCAAATTACAAAACACTGAGAAAAGGAACTCTTGGGAAAACTGATGATGCCCCCAAACCTTTTGCCTGAAATGCTGCTCTTTCAGTTGCAAAAGTCAATCATTGGGTCATCATATGATTTTGTAAAAAATACATAAAAACATTTCATTTTGGTTTTGTTTGTGTTTTGGTTTTTTTGTTTGTTTGTTTGTTTGTTTTTGCTTTGTTTTGATTTTTTGCTTTGTTTTGGTTTTTTTTTTTTTTTTTTTTTTTTTTTTTTTGTTTTTTTTTTTTTTTTTGTCTTTTTGAGTCTGGGTCTCAGTATGCAGTTCAGGCTGGCCTTGAGCTCACTTTTGTATCTCAGGCTGGTCTCGAACTCTCACCAATCCTCCTGCCTCAACCTCCCAAGTACTGGGATTACAGGCGTGCCCCACCACGCCCGGCTGTTTTGTTTTGTTTTGAGACCAGGTTTCACTATGCAGTTTGGGCTAACCTTGAATTCACTAGGTAGCCCAGACTGGCCTCAAACTCAAAGCAATCCTCCTACCTCATGCTTCCATGCTGGGATTATAGGTATGCACCACCAGCACAAAAACAATACATGAAAACATTTTTGGTATGTTTTAAACAATATATGGGGACTGGCGGGATGACTCAGTGGTCTAAAGCACCTGCTTGGGAGCTTGGGCAGCTTCAGGGACCACGGTTCGATTCCAGGCACCGCATGCTGCGCCAGCCCTGCCCTCAGGGTGGACTGAGCCGATCATAAAAAATGAGTGAATAAACAAACAAAGGTTCTGAAACAAGAAAAAAATAAAAATTTTTAAAAAAATTTTTTGTTCTCAAAAAAATTTTGTTTAAATGAAAAAATAAACAATATATGAACCCAGGATATAGGTCACTGGCATAAGTGCCTACCTGGCAAGCACAAGGTCTTGAGTTTTACCCCTGATGGCGCAAAGAAAAAAGAAATAAATTAAGAAGAGGAAAAGCACAATCAACTGATAAAAGGAAATGAAACAAATTAAGTATCATCTGCTCCTTTCCATAGACCAGCAGAAATGCACAGCACAGTTTATAGAATATTTTGACTGTGTTACCTTTTCATGGGCATGGAATCATACATACTCACTTTTGCAATCTTCATGTTTTATTCCTAACACAGTTCTAATGAGATCTTTATCTTCACTACCAACCATAAGCTTGTTCTCCAGTTTAAGAGGGATTCATTTTTATTGCTCTTCTTCTGATACTGATCATCCATGAAACTTTTTTTTCAGTACTGGGGATGGAACTTGGAACCCTGTGCTTGCCAGGCAGGCATTTATGCCACTGAGCTATCACCCCACCCCACTGATTATCCAGGTAGCTGCAAGAACTCTGAGTTGCTGGATCATTACACTATATATATATATATATATATATATATATATATATATATATATAGCCTACAGTGTACCCCATAAATATGTATAATGAGTATGTGTTACTTAAAATTTTAAGGTATCTTTTAAAGAGTACTAGATTTATGCAAAGTTTATTCATTACAAAAAGCAAAACAGTAACTGAATAGTAGATCTGAAAGACATCACCTTATATAGTGATCACAGTGCAATGATCAAAATCAATAAATTCGTATCAATTGATATGTTGCTACTATCTAATCTGAAGACCTTTTCCAAACTTTACCATTTGCCCCACCTATGTCCTTTTTCTGGCCCAGAGTGACACACTGCCATTAATAATCATGTCCCCTTCAGCCGGGGCCAGATTCCCAATCTTTCTTTGTCTTTCACAACCTTGACATCTTTGCAGGGCATTAGTCACTTATTTTTGAGCATTGGGTATCTCTGTTATTTCCTCATGATTAAATTCTGGTTATTCACTCCGGTACAAGTCACAGACATGGTGGTGCACCCTCGGCACAAGTTGTCAATCTGTCCCACTTCCAAGAATGTTAGTGGCCATGTTCTTGCGGGCTTCTGTAACCATTGCTATGGTTTGGATAAATGTCCACCAAAGGCACATTGCTAAAGGCTTGGTCACCAGCCTATGGCATAATTGGGAAGTAGTGGAACCTTTAAGGAGTAGGGTCTAGTGGAAGAGACAGGGTGCCCTCAAATGGGATACTGGGTCTCCGGTTCTTTCCTGTCCCTCCATTTGCTTCTCCAGGTCCACAAGGTGATCAGGCTTCCTCCACTGTGTGCACCCACATCATGTTCTGCCCCGCAACAGCTCCAAATGCAAGAGAAGCACCATGGGCTGAACCCTCTGAAAACATGAACACAACTAAACCTTTGTCTTTTTAAATTGACTTATCTCCAGCACATTTTACAATAACAGACACATTACTAACATGTTCATACTGCTCTCTCAACCAAACACCATTCTTCCTTGCCCAGCTGGGACCTTGCTCATATCAGAGCTCAGCTCAAACACCATTTCCTATGTAATACCTTCTCCTGAAGTTCAAGACACAGGTCTCTTCTGGCTTCGTTGCCACAGGTTCTGTCTACCAAGTCCCTGTGTCTTATTTCCAAGCCCCAAGCAGCACAGCTCGATATACAGCACACAGTGAGCTCTTTATAAATGTTTACCAGGTAAAGCTAAAATAAAGGTGACAGGAGAGACTCTCTTTCTGCCACTGCCCTGGACTTGCCTATGGCTTTGAGCTTGAGCTGTCCTTTCAAGGAGTCATAAAGTAAGCAGCTAATTGATGAACTAGAACTTGGTAACATTGAAAAGTGGTTGGGGAAAACAAGACCAATCCCAATTCTATCTCTGTGAGTTCCTGCTGCCCTAAATTCCTCAGATCCTCTCCTCCAACCCCAGCATGGGGCAAGCTCTGCCTTCCTGGAGACCCCGTGGCCAAGTTACCCCCTTTCCAGCCTCTCACCTATGGTACCTCTGCCCAGCCAGGAACTGCCTCATCTTCCAAGGCCATTATTGCACCAACCTGAAAGGTCAGTGCTTTCCCAACACCCCCCCCCATGCTATGAACTGTCCTGGAGGATGGCCAGGCTTTTTTCTGCAATGGGTAGACAGGGGCATAGAGTGCATAGCTCAGGGGTAGAGTATGTGGTTACATGCATGACACTCTTGGTTGGATCCCAGGAACCCAAACAAAATTGTTTTTACCTTCTTATTTTCACTTAAACTTGGAAAAATGTATACTGAGAAAAGTTGTGCAGCTCTTACAGTGAGTGCTAGCTGAATCCTTCGAGAGTCACCTGGTATTTGCAGTTTCCTGTTGGCTATGACCCAGCAACCCCATGAAAGGTCCTCTTGCCATGATAAGAATTTACCAGGCCTGCCTTGGGAACATTTATTCTGACTTTGTGGTTGTCTGCAGGATCGGGAGAAGGAAACCACATCAGTGAGCAGCTCCTACTGTGCAAGAGGCACACATGCCCACTTCACAGGTGCAAAAGTAGAACCCTGACTAGGGTAGATCCTTTCCTTTAAGGTTACCTGAGAGAAATCCCAACTCCTACTCCCTGTGTCCTTTCAGAAACTGGTGTCCCCCGTAGGGGGACTATGGCAGATGTAGCCATAGGAACAAGGACAGTCTGGTGCCTTTGCCCAGACCCATACCAAGAGCAGGCAACCTTCTCCTTCCCTGTGTTGAGGGGATCCCAGCTTTAGCTGAGTGTATACTCTGATTGCTCTTCAGGTCGCATCTGCCTTCCCCATTCAGCTGGCTACATGGCTAAATGGGATCTTTAAAAATTGTACCTTCCAGCCTTTCTTGCATTTTGTTTTGGCCATGTTACTAAGGTTTATCCAATAGGCTCTAATCAGAGGGGAACATGAAACTTACAGAAAATATTTTTTTAATGAGCAGAACATATTTATTGGGGGAAATAAATCTCCTGTACGAGAAACAGGAGGGGGGGTCTCAAGTGGGTGGTACCCCCAGAAAATGTTTTTAAATTATTGTATGTTTATGATATGCATTAGTTAAGTTCATGTGGGGGAACTGGTACATGTATATATAAAATCTTGATCATTTCAATCTTTTTACCCCTCTCCTTACCCTCTACCCTCCCCAGAAAATATTTTTGGTAAAAGATGTAGTCTTGGTTGTGCTCTTCCTCCCTTCCTCTGATTAGAACCGAGATGGGGCCTGGCAGGATGGCTCAGTGGTCTAAAGCGCCTGCTTAGGAAAGCTTGGGCGGCTTCAGGGACTGCAGTTCGATCCCCGGCACCACATGCTGCGCCAGACCTGCCCTGGGGGGCGGGGGGGTGCTGAGCCGGCCATAAAAATGAGTGAATAAACAAATAAAGGTTCTGAAACAAGAAAAAATAAATAAATAAAATAAAAAATTCTTTAAAAAAAAGAAACTAGATGGGTTGGCTGGAGTTCTGGACGCCCTCTTGGATTATGACATGACTGTGAGAATAGAGAATAAGCACAACAGAATAATGACATATGAAGAACCTGAGTCCTCTGGAGTTTTCTGAAACAGTGTGGTCACACAGACTCTAGACATCCTCCCTATACTTTATTTAGTGCTAATTTCTTTTCTTACCTGTTTGTTTTGTTTTCTTTTTGAATGTTGGAGATCAAAGCCAGGGCCTCACCTAACTAGTATACCCATTGACCTGCCTGGTTATTGTTCTTTTATGATAAGAACATTTAAACATCTGTCTTAGCAGCTGAGTATGGTGGTGCACATCTGCCATACTTACTCTCTAGAAGGCTCAGGCAGGGGGATCGCAAGTTTGAGCCCAGCCTGGATAGCTCAGCCTAGAAAGACCCTGTCTCAAAATAAAAAAATAAAAAAGGGCTGGGGATGTGGCTCAGTGCTCTCCGGATTCAATCCCCAGTACTAAAAGAAAAGCCTCTCCTGGTAAATGTCAGGAATGTGACACACATCAGCACCTCTAGGCAGTATTCAGGGCTTACGCAGCCTGTACAAAGAGACTCATTGCATTCTCCATAAGTATCGGAACCATTGTGACCTTGACACCAATCCATGTCCCAGACCCTGTTAGCCGCCATTCTGCTTGGCTGCTGGGAGTTTGCATCTCTTATCCTCCGTGAAGAGTGCAATCACGTTGTGTTTCTCTTTCTGAGCCTGCTCAATGCGACTGTACACAGCATCATCCGGGTCCATCCGTGCCGAAACCACCTTGGACTTCGGCATGAAAGGCAAATAAACTCCTTCATCAAAGCCTCTGGTATTTTGGAGTTTATGTGAGCCCCATCTGATTTGAGCCTCAAGTGATGACTCATACGGCCTTCGCTTTGGCTGAGAGTGTCTCAGCTATTTCTACACCTCAGCCCTCACAATAGCTCTTTGAGGCAGAAGGAATTTTCCTAATGAGGGAATGGAAGCTTCGGCTCTCCCGAGGGAAGGCAAGACTAATGATGTCGGGGCTGTCTTTCCAGAAGGCTGTTTCTGCAGCTGCTGTCCTAATCGTACAAGTAAGCACTGTCATATCAACTGCGTGCCAGGGAAACCAGAAAGTACCAGCCATTCCTGGTCAGCCACAAGCTGAAATGGCCAATGGGCTGCAGCAGCTTCATTTATCCAGAGACCAGCTCTGAAGCAGAGAATGCTATTTTACAAGCTCCGAAAACACCCTGAGGACTGGGGTGTGGCTCAGCAGCAGAGCAATTGCCTAGCATGAGAAAAGCCCTGGCTGTCACCCCTGCTCCACAAAACCAAAGAGAAAGAACCTGAGACCCACACAATGCCCCCTGTCAGTTTGGAAGAGAAACATTTCAAAGCCCCAAGCAATGCATCTGACAATGCTATTAATAATGGACAGCGTTCTCTGTGTGTTCTGTGCTGCTGATAAATTTGTACCTCTACAGAAAGCAAAAAGTCTAGAAAAAAATGCTTTAAGAAAAATACTTTGCTGGGAGTGTAGCTCAGTGGCAGAGAATCATGCTGAGCACGAGGCTCCAGGTTTGAACCCTGGCACCACACACACAGAAGGTGAAACAAAATGTTTGCCTCTTTCCTGACCTTAGAGGAAAGTCTTCTATGCAGGAGTCAGATACAAGCTGTAGGTTTGTTGTAAATTCTGTACCAAGTTGAGACCATCCCTCCCTGCATTCTAATGTGATAAGCACTGTTATCATGAATGGGTAGGGGATGTTGTCAAATGCTTTTTCAGCACTCAGTTCAACCAATCATATGATTTTTCTTCATTAGCTTGTTGATGTAGTGGATAGAATTGATTTTTAGATTTTTTTTATAATTTTTTATTTTATTTATTATTTTTATTTTTGTTTCAGAACCTTTGTTTGTTTATTCACCCATTTTTATGGCCGGCTCAGCCCACCCCAAGGGCAGGGCTGGCGCAGCATGTGGTGCCGGGGATTGAACCGCGGTCCCCGAAGCCGCCCAAGCTTCCCCAAGCAGGGGTTTCAGACCACTGAGCCAACCCGCCGGGCCCTGATTTTTAGATTTTGAATAAGCCTTGTATACCTAGAATACATTCCACTTAATGATGAATAAATCTTTTGGAATATTTTTTAAATCCTTTCTGCCTTGCGTGATGGCACATGCCTGTATTCCCAGCACTCAGGAGGCTGGGATAAAATGATCACAATGAGTTTGAGGCCAGCCTGGGCAACATAAGTAAGCTTGCAGTCAGCCTGCACTACATAACAAGAGCCTGTCTCAAAAAAACAAACAAAAAAGTTCTTTCCACCGAATTCCACCTGTTAGCTCCAGATGAGAAATGTTGCCTTACTATCTGAAGACAGAGAAGGTTACTCAGGATCTAGAGCTTAGAGATCTGCTTTCAAATACCTACTTTGCCATTTACTAACTCTGGCAACTTGACCAATGACTTTGGTCTTCAAACCTCCATTTCCACATCTGTAAAATGAGGGGAACTGTACCTATGTTACAGAATTGTTATAAGAATTACATAAGAGAATTTGGTGATCTGGCATTGACTAGTCACCTTGTTAGGAGTGATATACCTATATCTATATCTATATCTATATACATATATGTGTGCATAGTTATGGATGACTAGTGCTTGTCTGCTTAGTTCCTGATAAGACCCAAGTGAGTTCCTGTTTCCTTAAGTTTTCTATTTTCTGAGACCTTTAGGTTCCAATTTCCCCCTTTGGTTTCCTGGTCAAGAATAAAGTCACCGCTTTCCCATTAGCTGCCCACAGGCTCACTTCCCCGTTAGCTGCCCGAGGGCTCACTTTTCATTAGCTGCCCGCAGGACCTGCACCATCCCAAAACATCCCAATCACCTTCCCCAATCCCCCGAATAACGTATGCTATTGGCTTCTGTGAAACTTGCTTGCTGAATCCCTCATTAGCATAGACAGCCTATAAAAACCCGTACCCACCGAGGCTCGGGGTCTCTCTCCTGGGGGGGGGGGTGACCCTACGCCGGCGTAGCCAGAAAAAGCGCTATAACACCTTTATAATAAAAGAGCTCTATAACACTTTGAGGCACCGACTCTTGGCTCATCCTTCTCCCGACGTCTCCAGGACCTAACAACCTAACATAGAATTGGCTGTCAATAATGGTAGCCATTTGATTTTCAGAAAAACAAGCTCTCTGGAGTAGAATTAGGAAAAATATGGAAAGGTGGTTGTGGTGGATTGCCAACTAGTGGTCAACCTGTAACACCCAGCTGAACTGAACCAGCTCGGTGCTGGGTGTGGAAGGCCCAGCTGAGGATTGTTGCCAACGACATAAAAAGGAGAACTGGCATGGAAGAATTGTTGCTGTTGGCTCTGCTGGAGAAGCATGTCATGCTGGCTTTCCTCATATGAACTTGGCTGGTCTCATTTTTGGAGTAGCACAGGTCCTCTCTGTCACTGAGGGTGGTGCAGTTCTCTTTGTGGAAGCTCTGATCCTTACTTTTAGCATCACTTCCTGGCTCCAGTGCAGATCCCTCAGCCTGCTGACACAGATCCTTCATCCCACTGGCACAGATTTTCTAGCTTCCACCACTGACCTGTGGGCCTTCCTAGCTCCGATCCTTGATATAGACATTGTCATGGGCTCTGTGCCTCCAGTTGTACTTGTGGGAGGCACTGTCATGGTCTGTAGGTCTTCAGCTGGGCTCATGCAGGGCGTTGCTGTGGGATCCAGGCCCTCAGCTGGATTCTTTGGGTCTCTAACAGACAGTTTTACTGCAGTCTTTTATATCCAACTGTTTGGGTGACTATTATAAAATAATCCTATAAATTACATGTCCTATATTAAATTGTTTCCTTTGCAAACCTTGACTACAACAGTGGTTAAAAAATAATATTAGGAACAAGGCACAGAAGTGACATAATGGGGTTTATCCTAATAATCACAGTCTCTGTAATCATTTATCCCTGGGCTATGCGATTTCTTTTTCTTTTTTCACATTATCAAGAGATTTAATAAGTATCACTCAAAATACCAGGAGGGTCATTCAAGGACATTCTCATTAATAGTTATTAACTTACTAAAGGAAATAGCCTCACCACAGGAGCTCAGCACTCATTAGTGGCCTCGGCTACACATACCAATCACTCTGCCTTGTCAGGCCAAAGAGCACCTTAATTATAGTTCCTAATTGTCCAGGTAATTTTCCAAATTTCCAACCTTACTTCTTTGGATCTGTGTTTTTAAGTAGAGTACTAAATAAGGCAAGTTCCACTTCCTTGTGGTGATGAAGAACTAGCAAAAATAGAAATGTAATCCTGCACTTTACTTTCAACCACACATTCTTTGAAAAATAAAAAAGGAATCAAATTGATCTATGACACTGGCTTAATAGTCACAGTTGTAATCCACAGGAAAAGATGCTGACATTTCCTTATTTTGTTGTGTTTTGGGTTTTGGTTTTGGGTTTTGCTGCCAGAGATGGAGCCCAACTGCTAAGCACATGCTCCACCACTGAGCAGCACCGAAGCCCTGGAATTCCTTGACACTGCTGGCCACTGCTGATGTAATGACCCACTAGGGAACTCAAATGAGCCTTAAGGGCCTCAGTGATAGGAGGGAATCTGGGCTTGCAGGGATCTGGGTAGGCCACTGGGGAGCACAAAGGAGACAGTCCCAGAGGCTTCTCTATGGGTTTGTGTTGGCTGTGAGAGAAAAAAAAAAGTTTTTCTCTACTCAGGATCACAGTTGTAAAAGCAACGTTTCAAGGGAACTCCCCTGAAAATCACATGTGTTTGTATAAGCGCCTCTGCACTTCCTCTGTTTGGAATACAAATACAGAGAACAGAGGTAACATTCACTCGGGAACCAGAGTTGGCCAACAGTGGCCAATGTTTGCTCCAGCCTGTAGCCCCCACCACAGGGAGGCAGATGCCAATATATTTTTGAGACCAGGGCTCTGTATACATTATATGTTGGTGACAGGAGAATTAAATGGAAAACTCTTTTCCAGCCCAGCCCCTGCAAGAGTGTGTGTGCCTTTGTCTGAGTATATCTGTGCACACACACACACCTTATCATCCTTTGAAACTGCCACAGTGGAAGTTCTCTGAAATAGCCAGCAAGCCTTCTGAGACAGAGTTTCCCAAAGATCAAATTCTGGGGTGTCAGGGCCCGGCTGGATGGTTCAGTGGTCTAAAGCGCCTGCTTGGGAAAGCTTGGGCGGCTTCAGGGACCGCGGTTTGATCCCCGGCACCACATGCTGCACCAGCCCTGCCCTTGGGGCGGGCTGAGCCAGCCATAAAAATGAGTGAATAAACAAAGGTTCTCAAACAAGAAAAATAAATAAATAAATAAATAAAATTTAAAAAAATCTGGGGTGTCAAATATTATAAGGCAAGCATTTGTGTGGAAAGCTTTTCAAACAAGAAAAACATGGACCTTTTTCTGTACATTTTCTCTCCCCATAGCATTCCTATCTGAAGCAAATGCTTTGTCCAGACACGTGTTTAGAAGACAATGGCCCCAATTGATTCATCAGATTTCCCCTCAAGTATCTATTGTTTTTTCCAGTTTCGACAAAAAATTTTACCAATTCCCTAAAAGCAAAATCCAGAAAATAGCAATCCACTGAATAGCACTATAGCTCATTCTCAGTCATCTTCTTTCTTTTCATGACATGTGGTCTCCCATGCACACATCCTCTGAGCAGGGTAACATATGGCATTACTTAAAGGCACATGGCATCTATGCTCATGCCTTCAAGTGCCACTTCCCAGTAGGAAAGGAAGCCTTTTCCATAGGCTTCCCCCTTTCACAGAAATTTATCCAAAAAAAGTTATAATAAAATATCCCCGTAGGGGCCTGGGAGATAGCTCCATGGTACAAATGCCTGCCTGGCAAGTGCAAGGTCGTGAGTTCGAACCCTAGTCCCACAATATATATATATATATATATATATATATATATATATATATATATATATATATATCCCCAATTTTAGTTATCTTAGTTATCTACTAGAAAGGTACAGAATTGGAAAGTTCTCTTCTCCAGCTATGACTAAAAGACTGACTGTTAAAGAATACCTCAGTTCCAAGGCTACATACTTAGACATCTTACAAAGGAAGGTGAATTTCCAGTTGTTGCTTTCCAAAACAGGACCAGAAGAGCAAATTTGATAAAGACAACTACAAAAATTGAGAGTCATTCTGTGACAGAGAAAGGTAAACTTTGGCAACCATCAATAAATTTCACCTTGTTGATCACAAACCCTGCAGAGACCCAACAAGATCTGAGCTTCAAATACAGAGTAAATTTCAAGGACAGCCAGTTGGCAGCAGTGCTGAGATGAGTGAACAGGACAGAGTGCTGGTGAAGGTACATAGGAAAGAATCCCAAGAAAAGTTTCATGCTACCTCCATTTGATAAGCCTGTAGCACAGCAACCTATAGACGGTGGCTGTTAGCACACCAGGATACTCTTATGGAACTGCTGCAGAAAAGCGTGAGTACAGCTGGCACCCTTTGGCTCACTGAGGGAATAGCTACAACCTCAGCTTCTCGTAGCTAAGGCTGGGGAGTGTGGTGGAGGGATTTCTTGACACATAGTTCTTTGGTGAAGATTCCTTTAGGGAAAACTTCTTTGGTTTCTTCTTCAGGGATGATTGGAAGGACCATCATGCTATCTGCATCATTCTAGTCAACAGGGATGACAATTCTTTCTGCTGTCAGCTGGAGAAAGATAACTACTCTGAGAATATCATCAAAGTTTCTACCAGTGGGCCCGGCGGGATGGCTCAGTGGTCTAAAGCGCCTGCTTGGGAAAGCTTAGGCGGCTTCAGGGAACGCGGTTCAATCCCTGGCACCACATGCTGCGCCAGCCCTGCCCTCGAGGCAGGCTGAGCCGGCCATAAAAATGAGTGAATAAACAAATAAAGATTCTGAAACAAGAAAAAAAAATTAAAATTAAAAATTCTAAAAAAAAAAAAAAAGTTTCTACCAGTGGTAGCCAGATAGAGGATGGCCAGCTTCAGTTTCTTGTCAAGACCAAAAATAAATAATACATAGGGCATCACAATCATGCCCTTTTCATCTTTTACTGCTGGGTCCAGCATGCCTGAGAGGATGGCCACGTCCCGATTCTTATTGTCAATAACGGGAAAAGGTAACTATTTTGTGCACTCATCACCATTGTCAGCATTGATATCCTTGCGCCAGGCAAAACGGTCTTCAACACTGTCTATTGAAAGTGAAATCAACTTAACATTCCTCTTGGCAAACTCTGGTACCAGCTTTGCTGCTCTGCCAAGCTCTGTGGTATACACAGGGGTAAAGTCCTGTGGGTGGGAGAAGAGGATCCCCATGAATCTCCCAGAAAGTAGTGGAAACAGATGCAGCTGCTGCTGATGTTGGCCTCGAAGTTGGGAGCCTTGTCAATGCGGAGCCCTCTGAGCAGGATAACACGGAGGACAAGGGGGAGGTGTAGCCACAACAGCAACCCTCAAGTATCTATTTTTTCTAGCAGGACTGAGAAGTGCATCTTTAAATCTATTAAGTGATCCACGCACCTAGAGCCAGTTCTTCTGGGGACACTGAGGGGGCTCTCTTGTCTCAGCAAGGTGTACCCATAGTACTTCTTTGGCCAATATTATAATGTCAGTAGCAACATGGGTCACATCTGAGCTGAAGCATTTAAAAATGATGCAGGGTTCTTAACTTTCTAATGCCAAAAACTCTGGAGCTTCCCATTTGGATATCAGGGTCTCAAGATGATAGATCCTTCCTCAGCCTAGGTCCTTTTGTAGCTAAAAGGAACCAGAGCCCCCCCCCGCAAAAAAAGGCATGCATTGACCACTTAACACAGCAAGAAATCTTCTGTAAGTCAGTAAAGTTTGAGACTTATTTGTTACCATTGAAGTCCCTTCATGGTTCTCATTTGGGTCCAAGAAGTCTGAACTTAAAATCTCAGAAATGTTATTGGAATTCCACCAAGTTAATTCCTATCTACCACTCCCAGTGCAACACACAGCAAAAACATAAGACACTAACACATATATAGAGATACATAGATATAGATTAGATATAGATATAGATATAGATATATAGATGATATAGATATAGATATAGATATAGATACAGATACAGATACAGATATAGATATAGATATAGATACAGATATAGATATGCCAAGGGGCTCGAAGTCCAGCCATGAGGATGGCTTTCCGGAACAGAGAAAGCAACCCAGGGCTGCACCTGGGTTTTATTCAGTGGAGAAGGAGCAGTGGCTTAAGAAGGAGAATTGTGGGAAGAAGGTGAGCACTGTGAGTTGGGTTAGATAGTAGGCCTGCATTTACCTCCGACATATTCTGAGAGGATATGCAGAGGAAGTAATTTGCATTATGCTATTGAAATGATATCTAATGTTTCCAGGGTCTGGTGCTTCACCTCTGATGTGTAGTCTTTCAAGCCCCAGGAAGTCACAGCCTCTGTCTCAAGACTCAATCCCAGCTGGCAGCATGGAGCATTGGCTCTTCATCCTGTCTCCACCCTGCTCATATTAGAGAGCAGCAGGTGTGTGTTTTCAGGGAAACACGCATGCCATGTTCAAAAATCACCACCGGCACCGTGGATAGACCAATACACACTGCTTAAGGCCAATTGAAAGGAAGAGAAGTCCTAGCCAGCTCTGTACATTTCAATACAAGGAAATAGGGTCAAGTTTGGTCAAAATGGAGACAGTTGCTCTTCTTTCAAGGAGAGCTGCTCAAGCGGTCCTCCACAGTTCTCTCTTCTTTGTTTTGAAGTAGTTAGAGCAGTGTCAGTTGTAGCTGCGTGGTCCATAGGTGTCATTGGACTGAGAATCCTCTGTGACACACTTTAATGGGAAGGATTATAAACAAGAGAACGAGTATACCAATTCCAATATAAAACCAAAAGTGAGCCTTGAGATATGTAAATGGAGCTGTCCCAGCCTAGCCCAAACCGCACCGCTGGGAGCTGAGCCCACACGCCCGGCTGGGTCAGGATCCTTGGCCTGCCTTCCCTTTCCCCCGCACCCCCGCCCCCTTTTTTTTTTTTTTTTGAACCCCTCCAGCCCAAGCTCCAGCACTGAACCCATCAAATAGCCCGTTTGGCAATCGTTCCGGTCCACGAGCCTACCAGGACTACTCAATCCCAAAGCTCCACCTCC